>JBBYHQ010013649.1:0-10682 GCA_038382645.1 Spergularia azorica | reverse complement strand
GACATTTATATTCTGGCTTTTGAAATCTCCTTGCATTCGGGTCTTTGACTTGAGTGCGGAGTGACACCTCTGAATTTTCTTAATTGGTATTTTGGTTTGCGATAAAATTTTTTTAAAAAGGAAGGGAAATTTGGGGGTGTTACGGTTGGTTATAGAGCCAGAGTTAAGTCAAAACTTAAAATGAATTAATAAGATTAGGAAATGAAATGAATGAATGAACTAAAAAAAAAATATAGAAATTAAAATGAACCAAGCTGTATGGGGGATGGGTTGCTTATTTATGTGTGCTTAATTTCTCTTTATTTACTACTTGTATTAATTTTTGCATGTGAGTTTATGTATAATTACTCTTGATTGAATTCGATTTATGGTGGTGGAGTTTTGATAAACAAATGTGATGATTTGAAAATGAGAATGATTGGAATGAAATGAATGAGATTGATAGAATTTCAGAAGGTCAAAAGTTACCTTAATTGCTTGGAATGATATGGATCACGTTATGAAATTATGAATTTTACAAGCATGCTATGATATGTCTATGGTTGGTTAATGTGCTGTAACTAAGCTGGGAATGTCATAATCTCTTGTGATGATTGAAATAATTCACATTAGAAGCTGGTGGAGATTGCAAAAGTTAGGAATTTCAAGTTAATTCATTTATATGTTGATTATTGTATTCATAATTGCTTCATTGGGGATAAATGCTAAGTTAATGTGTACATTTTATAGGATGGTTGGTTTAGTTAGGACACCAACTAAAGCTGAAATTCAAGCCGACAACCCATTGAGGCTTAGGATGGGAGATGCTGAAGAGATCGTGGCATATTGTCAAAGAGTAGATAATCATTGTGACTATTATGGGAAAATATAAGGATGACTACTATTTCCACCCTCTTGCTCAAGCCAGATTTATTCTAAGGACTGTACCAAATAAAGCACCATGGGCGTATTTCAAGGGTAAATATAGAGATCTTATCAAGAAAGGAGCATTACCCAATGTAGAGAAGTATACCCATCAAGGTAGATGGTTGGTCACTCCAGAGATCCTAGCTACAAGACTCCTAGAGGCACACAAGGAATGGCTAGAGGATGGAGAAGTAGTTGACTCGACTATAGAGGAAGCATAATAAAACATAGATAGTGCCCTCCCACCCTACCCTTAGTAGTGGGGGTTAGTGACTAGCATAATAACTATAATAAAAATGCTCTATAGTTAGCATCTTAGACTATTGTTTGGACATCGCTGCGTCGATGATTTATATGCTTTATTACTTATGGATGCTTAAAGCTTTATTTTTAATGAGATTTATATGACTCCTTTTATTATTTACTTGAAGTGTCATTGTGTGCAAATTGCATTATACTTTTGAACTATTAAGTAAGGTAGAAAGGTAATCATAAATAACTCGTTAGTGTAGGTTATATGCACCCCATTCATGGCTACTACACAAGAAGAATTAACAGAAACATGAATCAACAACAACAAAACGATGGATTTCACCAGTTTGCAGCTGCTGTGGTCCAAATGCTGCAAAACAATAACTAAGCACCTGTGATTGACTGGGCTAAGAAGATATCCCAACGGAAACCTGAGTTTTACTATGGGCGTGAGGATCCTACTGAACTTGAGAATTGGATAAGGGATATGGAGAAAATCTTCAACACTATTAACTGTCCAGCAAACCAAAAGGTAGATGGAGCTGTCTTCTACTTTAAAGGAGAAGCTGATATTTGGCGGTCAGCTGCTGGAGCAGCCTTCCAAGCTCAACCAAACTTCAATTGGGACAGCCTTAAGGATGCCTTAAGACATAGATTCAACCCCGAGCATGTTAGACAAAGGAAACTCTCTGAATTCCTAGCACTGAAACAACCGGGGAAGTGTGAGTGATTACTATGCCAAATTCCTTGAGCTTTCTCGTTTTGCAACCACTATTTTGCCAGATGATGCCTCAAAGATCTCTAGATTCATTGAGGGACTTGACTATAGCCTCCAGGAAACCATGGTCATGATGAACTTTGCTGATGTGCATGAGGCTTATGGGAAAGCTGCCAATGGATGGAGAGTACATGAACTTAGAGAAGAAACCCGAAACAACAAAAGAAAGTTTGAACCCCAAACATGCAACACAAATGAGACTGGCAAGAACCACAACCATGGGAATGACAAGAGGAGGAAGCCAAACAAATTTAGGGGTAACCAAGGGTTCAACAGAAACTTTATTGGGAACAATTTCCAAAACCGTGGTCAGGACAAGAAGCTTGAGCGTCACTATTATTGTAAGATGTGCAATGGAGACCACCTGGAGTTGATTGTGTTGGACGAATGATTAATTGTAATAACTGTGGGAAAAGAGGACGTAGAGCTTTTGAATGTAGGTCTAAACCTTAGAATCAAATGGGAAATGGTTATGTGGGAAATAATAGGGGAAGCCAAAACTCCAACCAAAACTCATATAACAACAATTCCCGTCCTACTTACCAAAACAACAACCAAAATTCCTACAACAACAACTCTCGTCCCAACTACCTAGGCAACAACCCAAACCAGAACCGGGGTAACTACCAAGGGAATAATGCTAGATTCCAAGGTAATAACAACAATGCTCAAGCTGCCAATGGTAACAACAATGGAATTGTTGCTAGGAATGCTAATGGGAATACTGCTGGGAATGCCAACACTAATGCTCAGGGAGGGAACAACCAGCGCAATCCAGGTCAAATCTTTGTCATGAATAGAGCTCAGGCTGATACTGCGAGCAATGTGGTGACCGGTACTTTCCTAGTCCATAATACTCCTGCTTTTATCTTATTTGTTTCTGGAGCCTCTTATTCTTTCATTTCATCTTTATTTGTTCATAAGTTATGTCTTGAACCTAGTTCTCAAATATCTACACCTATAGTTGTTCCATTTGGTAAGGTTATTACTTGTGATAAAATCTTTGAGGGAGTAGATGTAGAATATAAAGAGAGAAAAAAAAAACGACACAATCCCCCCTATAAAAACAGAGCCGCGTCTTCCTCTTCCCCTGCTTTCTTGTCGCACGAACACCGCTCGTTCTCGCCGTACACCTCTTCCTCCTGCCCAGACCGCCGCCGCCGCTGGTCCTCGCCGGCCGACCATGCCTCTGCCCTTTTCTTCCTCTTTTGCGCCGTGGGTAACGCCTCCACCATCCCCTTTCTTCCCCTGTTTTCGCCTTTCCTCAAAATCATGATTATTGAGTTGATTTTAATGCTTTAATTTGTGTTTAATTGACACTAATATATGCTATGATTAGTGGGTAACTGATTAGAGTTAGTTTTATGCATAAGGAATTGATCTTGATGGTTGTTTTGAGTTGATTTTCATTAATTTCGAACTTGGGGATTTATTAGATTAATCGTCGAAGTTGTTCAATTGATTTCGAAAGTCTTGATTTGGGTATGCTTATTATCTAATGGTTAGGGTTCTTGAATTTAGTTTGAAAAATAAATTGGGTTTTGTTCAAAGTTTGTAGAAATTGTAAATTGGGGGAAATTTTGATTAATTGTTTCTAATTTAGGTTAATTAGTCCAAATTAATTATGATAATCAATGTTTCGACATTCTAATAATTTAACAAATTATAAACTGGTTTTTGGATTTTAATTGATTAAATTCGTTTTTATGTAATTTTATGTAATTTAAACATGTTTTTGATAACTAAAACATAATATAAATTGTATTAATAAATCCTAAATAAATTGTAATAATTAAGGATTGATTTTTATGAATTATATTCTGTCTTAAACTAATTTTAGGCCTTTGGGAATTTTTATAATAAATTGGGTGTTATTTGGGTTTTATTGGATAATTGTTAATTGTTGGGTTAGATTTAAATTATCATGGACATTGCATATAGAATATAATTAACCTAAGTATTAGATGAATGATTCGATTAGATTAGTATTGATTTGGGATTATTGGTTGTGTAATTGTAGCCCCTGAGGTCGTAGACGAGGAATACTAGTGATCGTTGTGCTATCGTGTTTTTGTGTGCATTGAAAAGGTAAGCTAGCAAGCTCAAGCTTTCTTGAACTTGTAGAAACCTTTCAAGAATTATATGCTAAGTGATTGGTGTGTTGGATGAAGACTTAGTATCATGTTAGGTGAAGAACGATTTATTGTTTTGATTATCATATCTTAATTGGATTGGATTATTGCATAGATATATTGTTTGGTTTATAATTCAAAATATTTTGTTGGATATGGTTGATAGGTGTGAAATTGATATTGATATGTCTGAATTATGAATGATTGTATGATTGTTGGAATATAAACTTGTGAATGATCAATATTATAAACAAAATAAATAAAGTATGAGGATACACGATGATTATTGGTTTGAGTCACATCGACTCCACTTTATTGGTTTGAGTCACATCGACTTCACTTTATTGCCCCACCGCATTGGGTTCTAAGTGGGCTTGGCTCTAGTACTACTCTATTGGGTTAGCAATATTTAATAGGGGGTTTTCACACTTAAGGTCTAGTAGTCTTGTATGGTATGGTTTGGTGGGTCAGCAAAGAACCGGCTCACCCACGTATATAATGGTATGGTTTGGATGAGTTTGCAAATATTCGGCTCATCCCACTTATAAATTTTGTATGGATTCCTCATTAAAGAATGATTTGGATTATATTAATGAAACGTTATACGCTTGTTGAATCTACTGTGATATTTCTATTTTGGTGATATAATTTGTCTTGATGAATGATTTATATGATAACGTGCTATGTGTGGCTTTCGAAAAATAAAATTAAAACGTTTTCAAAATCTAGGTAAGGGTTTTGATTTTCTACGAGTTGAGGTGTTAGCTTACTCAATTTCACTGACTTTTTAAACTGTGGTTGTTGTTTTTAAATCTACCACAGGTATGGAGTATTTGATGCATTGCGGGGACTACGACTCACTAGATATTAGTTGAATCAAATAAAGCTTACCTTTAAGCTATAGACCATTAAAAATACTTTTACTATTTCGTATTTCATATTTTGGATTTCGGATTGTTGTAATTTAATTATTGGATTGTAATAGACTATTTTAGACCATTAGAGATTTATATTTTGGCTTTTGAAATCTCCTTGCATTCGGGTCTTTGACTTGAGTACAGAGTGACACCTCTGAATTTTCTTAATTGGTATTTTGGTTCGCGATGAAATGTTTTTAAAAACGAACGGAAATTTAGGGGTGTTACAGTCTGAGTTGAGAAACGTGGAGCACATTATGGACCTTATCGAGGTTCGCAGGTAAGTCCAACTCATAGGCGACTTCTCCAATTCTTTTGATCACCTTGTGTGGTCCAATGAACTTCGGGCTCAATTTCCCTTTCTTCCCAAACCTCTTTACACCTCTGGTAGGTGACACTCGTAGCAATACAATGTCGTCTTCTTTAAACTCCATATGACTTCAAGTTTTGTCAGCATAGCTCTTCTGTCTGTCCTGTGCAGCCTTTAGTCTTTCCTGAATCAGTTTGACTTGGTCAGTCATCTCCTGGATGTAGTCTAGACCCAAAAGCATTGTTTCGCTTATGTCATTCCAACAGATTGGACTTATGCACTTTCTACCATACAAGGCCTCGTACGGAGCCATCTTTATCGAGGCTTGGTAGCTATTGTTGTAGGAGAACTCTATTAAGTCCAACTTGTCCTCCCATCCTCCTTGGTATTGTAAGGCACATGCTCTCAACATGTCTTCCAAGGTTTGATTTGTTCTTTTTGTCTGACCGTCGGTTGCTGGGTGCAATGCAGTACTCATGAGAAGTTTCGTCCCCAAGACTTCTTGTAACTTCTTCCAAAACCGAGATACAAAGCGTGCATCGCGGTCTGATACAATCTCCTTTGGTGTACCGTGAAGTCTCAACACGTGGTGTATGTAGGCATCAGTTAACTGTTTCTTTTTCCATGTGTCTTTCATGGGAATGAAATGTGCGCATTTCGTCAGTCTATCTACAATCACCCAAATCATGTTATTTCCCTTTAGGGTCTTAGGTAATTTTGCAATGAAATCCATTGATAAGGAACTCCATTTCCATTCCGGTACAGGTAGGGGTTGTAATTTGCCCTGAGGCCTCTTGTGTTCACTCTTAACCTTCTGACAAACCAAACACTACCTAGATATAAAAATCAGCCACGTCCATTTTCATTCTAGACCACCAGAACACTTTTTTCAGGTCTTGGTACATCTTATCACCTCCTGGGTGTACGGAACACTTGCTAGCATGAGCTTCGGTTAGGATTTTGTCCCTCAAACCAACGTTGTCAGGTATGAAGACTCATTCCTGAAATCGAACTATCCCATCTCCCCCCTTTTTAAACAAGTCAGGCTCGTTCACCATCTTTTCCGTTATTATTCTGTCAACTGACTGCAACTCTTTAATTTCCTCCAAGATATCATTCCCAATGGCAGTTGATCCTGGGGTTGCACCTTGTTCAGTTAACTCGATCCCGAAGTTAAGGAATTCATCTCTCAGATTCCGTCTTTGAACAACCAATGGGACCGAATGTAGAGACTTCCTGCTCAATGCGTCGACTACAACATTGGCTTTTCCCTCGTAATACAGTATTTCCATGTCGTAATATTTAATCAACTCCAACCATCTCCTCTGTGGCATATTTAATTCCTTTTGGGTGAATATATACTTCAAACTCTTATGGTCGGAGAAGATTTTAAAAGTGACTTCAAACAAGTAGTGTCTCCACAGTTTTCAGTGCAAAAATTACTGCTGCTAGCTCCAGATCGTGGGTCGGGTAGTTTTACTCGTAACTTTTGAGCTGCATAGACGCATAGGCAATCTCTCGTCTGTTCTGCATTAGGAAACAACCCAAACCATTCTTCGAAGCATCAGTGTACACCTCATAAGGTATGTTTTCGTCCGGTAAAGCTAGCACTGGCGATGTGGTTAAACGGTCTTTTAGGGTTTGAAAGGCTTTCTCACATGTCTCATCCCATTTATATTTGGTGGGTTTCTTCATCAAGGTCGTCATTGGTTTGGCAACTTTAGAGAAATCCTTCACGAATCTTCTGTAGTAACCTGCAAGTCCGAGAAAGCTTCTGATCTCTGTCACATTCTTAGGAGCCGGCCAGTCCTTTACTGCCTTAATCTTAGATGGATCCACTGCGACACCGTCCTTGAATATCACATGTCCCAAAAATGCCACTCTGTCCAGCCAAAATTCACATTTCGAGAACTTACCATACAATTGCTTCTCTCTTAAAACCTCTAGGACAATATTCAGGTGCTCTTTATGCTCATCCTCATTTTTGGAGTAGATCAGAATGTCATCGATAAATACAACCACAAATTTGTCCAAGTAGGGTCTGAAAACACAATGCATCAGGTCCATAAACACTGCTGGTGCGTTGGTTAGCCCAAATGGCATCACTGTAAACTCGTAGTGCCCGTACCTGGTTGAGAATGCTGTCTTTGGTACGTGTCTTCGTTAGCCACCTTCAATTGGTAATATCCAGATCTCAAGTCGAACTTTGAGAACACACTTGCACCTTTTAGTTGGTCGAAAAGGTCATCGATCCTGGGTAAGGGATATCTGTTTTTGACGGTGACGTTATTCAACTCTCGATAGTCGATACATAGTCTCATTGTCCCATCCTTCTTTCTGACAAATAAGACCGGTGCTCCCCAAGGCGACAGACTTGGTCTCACATACCCCTTTTCCACCAATTCATCCAGTTGTTTCTTCAGCTCTTGCATTTCCACCGATGCCATCCGGTATGGTGACTTAGAAATAGGACCTGTCCCAGGGACTAACTCAATCTTGAACTTCACTTCTCTCTTAGGAGGCATCCCCGAAATCTCCTCAGGGAAAACGTCAGGGTAGTCACTCACAACAGGGACATCGTCCAATTCTGGGTACTCCACTCTAGTGTCTCGTACATGACATAAAATAGAGGTTCACCCTTGGCTATCTGCTTCTTCAGATTCATTGCAGATACTAGTCTCACTCTTGGTATTTTGGAATCACACGGTAAGATACTCTTGCGTTTTTCTGCCCTCTAAGTGAAATTTTCCCCAGCCAACAGTCTAATCTAGCTTTATATCTACCCAGCCAATTCAATCCCAATATCACATCAAAGTAGGATAAGGGAAAAGCTATCAGATCGGATCTGAACTCATGTCCACAAATCACAATAGGCACGTCCTTAAACTGGCTCTTGCAAGACACACTGGATCCATTAGGCATAGAAAATTCGACATCTACGGTTGAACCATCACTAAGACAACATTTTTCCACAATTATATCAGCAATAAAAGAATGAGACGCACCGCTATCAAATAACACATTTGCGAGTACGGAGTTAACAGGAAATTTACCCGAAACGACGTCAGTATTGTCAAGTTCCTCCTGGTTCATTACATACAGCTGTCCTGTGGCTTTCTTCCCAGGTGTGGCCGCACTGACTGATCCAGTAGGTTTAGCTGGGGCGGTAGAGGCATCTCCCTTAGTTGGTGCCGGGTTCCTGTAAGTGTTATTAGAATCACCATACCCACTCTGAGTCCTGAAATTTTGGAATCGATTCGGCACCACTGAACCACTCCCAGATGCTGCAAGTGGCTTCCCAGCCACATGGAATAGCACGCATTAGCCTTATGCCGAAGCTTACCATAATGGAAACATGTGATCTTCTCACCATTGCATGTCCTTCCCGGGTGTTTCGTGTGGCATCTGTTACAGGGCCTGTCGTTACCCGAACCTTGGTTTTGAGCTCTGTCGTTGGAAAGATTCTTAAAGCCTGAGTTCCCAGTTACTGCAGATTGAGCTCTCCCTTTGTAATTCCCAAAGTTTCCATTCTTCGCTGGTATGTTCACCAAGTCAAAGGGGATCTCCTTTATCCTTCCCCCTACTTCCATAGTCATAGCCTCCATATTATGTTCCACTGTTGTGGCCCTCTGATAAATGGCTTTTACAGTCTGAAACCGCTTAGAAATAAACCATCCCTTAATGCTCCAAAGCAGTTTCTTCCGGAAACTAGCGGCCTTGGAAATCTTAGTTGGGGTTGCGCTATCGGCGAACCTGCTCAGATCCTGGAACCTATCATGAAATCCTTTACCGACATCCCCTCTGTCTGCTGGAAGGCCTCAAACTCAGCTGTCTTCTGTTCCTTAAGGTGTTCCGGGAAGAATTCTCCTTCTAGGAGTTTCTTGAAAATCCGCTAGTCCCTATAATGCTCTATCACAGTCCCGTCTGCCCTTTCTTTTAGTACTGGTTTGAAAAATTCTTCCTGGATTTTCATCCACCAGCGTCCACCTACCTTCTTAAGGTAAAACGCAGCAACTTTCACCTTGTAGTTGTCAGGACAGCCGAGTGTCAAGAAGATGCTTTCTATGTCCTTTATCCAGTCAAGAATATACTCGGTTCCCCTTTTCTAGTAAAATTGTTAGGCCTCTTCTTCTGCACGGCGTCCGACATCTTAGCCAATAACATATCATCCTCTCCACCTTCATTGGCGGCACCATTCCCATTACCATTATTTGCAGTATTGTTCTGTGCCATCTGTTGCCTAGCCTGAACCATTATATGTTGCTGCTGTGCCATTTGTGCCAGAATAGCTGTCAGATCGGGTCCGTTGATTCGCACCATTGTCTATGAGGTAATAACGATTGAATAATTCCTACCAATTCAATTAGTTACCAACGAATTTAAGTAAACATAAACATGAATCAAATCAAGCAATAACCGAGTAGTAACGCGCACATTAAGCGATTCACGTTTTTTTGTTTTTTAAGGAGCACAACTCGTGTCTATTGTAGCACGAGTCGTGTCCAGAGCGGAAAACCGATTATGGGGTACGAAGAAATGAGTATGATGTTCTTGCTTGAGCATTTAACGCAAATTTGATTGAGAAGCGCGACATTCAAGCAACGATAGCATTAAATTAGCATATAACCAAATCAAACTTAATAAATAATCGATATAATGTAATAGTGTTGGGGTATAGTCCCCACTTTGAACATACGAAACAAGCACGTTTGCAAATTACAATTTATTTAAAGAAAACAAGAATAATGCAATTAAATCTGACAAGTAATCTCCCAATACTTTGGGTTAGTATCTCAATCGTCTCCCTTAGGGTCTCCCATCTCGTTAGACCCTTCACTTTCCTCTTGTGTAGCCTCATCTCCATAGGACATCGGTTCATATTGACTATCATCCGCATCTTCACCCCCTCTTCCACTCTATACGGGTATGGGAACATCTCCTCCCCCATTTTCATTACCATTTCCTTCACCCTCGGCGCCACCATCACTGGCCGGGTGAGCATCCTCCTGGTCTTGTGCCTCATGTCTACTAGGAGTGTTAACCTGAATCCTCCTGCGCTTTGCCATTGCGCACTTCCTTTTCCTAGTGGTTCGACGGAGGGTAGCTCTCAAAGTCACAAGTGAGCGTGGTGGTGTAGGGATGTAGTGGTGCTTCCTAGCTTTAATCTTTTTGTTACGGAGGTGTACAGCCAACTCTTTTGCTTCCCTCCCCTCAGCCATATCCTTATAAATTTTGTAGGGGTTCGGGTAAGGGTAGTGTGGTGGTAGGCAATTGTCGTGGGTTGCACTAAATTAATTCAATACTCAACCAAAAACTATGTAGTAGGGTAAGTAGAGTTCGTATCCACAGGGAACTAGGTATTGTCTAGATATGTAACGTTGATTAAG
>JBBYHQ010013619.1:0-10684 GCA_038382645.1 Spergularia azorica | reverse complement strand
GTGGGGAAGGTGGGTTGCCGGGTGGGGTTTGGGTGGGGTGAGGGGAGAGAGAAAACGGTTTAAGATTTTTTCAGGGTTTTTTTTTTTTTTTTTTTTAATTTTACTTGAATTTACATGTTTTAGTTAGTAAAGTTATTGGAGTTACGTCTTTTAGTTAGTGAAGTTATTAGAGTTACGTGTTATAGTAAGTGGAGTTAAGCTAGAGTTACGTGTTTTAGTTAGTGGAGTTATTAGAGTTACGTGTTATAGTTATTGTAGTTAAGCTAAAGTTACATGTTTTAGTTAGTGGAGTTATTAGAGTTACGTGTTATAGTTAGTGGAGTTAAATTGGAGTTAAGTTGGAGTTACGTAATTTAGTTAATAAAGTTAAGTCGGAGTTACGTGATTTAGGTAATGGAGTTATTAGAGTTACGTGTTATAGTTATTGTGGTTAAGTTAGAGTTACATGTTTTAGTTAGTGGAGTTATTAGAGTTGCGCGTTATAGTTAGTGGTGTTAAAATGGAGTTATTAGAGTTACGTGTTTTATTAAAGGAAATAGAGTTGGAGACTTGGAGTTATGTGTTTTAGTTAGTGGAGTTACGTTAGAATTAATGAATTTTTCGTTCCATTTGGTGGAGTTACTAATAATACAGGAGTTAGACAATTTAGTTTATGTAGTTTACTCACTAGAGTTAGGCAATTTAATTAGTACAGTTAAGTGACTGGAGTTATGCATTTTAGTTACTACAGTTATGCGAAATCAATGGCTGAGATCACTTCTCATTTCTCACCAAATTGTCACTTCTCACTGGATGTGCACCCTGTTGATGACATCTTATATATTGATGATGTATTGATGACATATTATTGGTCTACAACATAATATGGACATGTAGATCAATATTTCATAAACTTTGAAACTTCACTGGACCCCAAGCCCACTAAAACTGAGTACTAAACTTGAATGAGGGTCTTTTTATATTTTACTTGTCATTACCCAACCTAAAACATCTAAATCAAGTGTTAATCAAGTAATTATGCATAAACGAAAATTTACTTACTGGGATGGATGTCGCGGTTTTTTAGGTACTGATCTTTGAAATTTTGACACTACAATGTTTCTAACAATTAAGCACAAATTAAACAAGCATACTATTAGCAAAGCAAGAGTTAGCATGATGAAAATAATTGACACATTGAATTACATGTGACCATCTCAATCAGTTCCCTATCAACCTAATTGATCAATTTACAATATGAATAATGGAGAACTTCACATTTGTTGTATATAAGGGTTTAATACCACAAACTTCAGTGTAGGTGATTGAATCGTTTTTGCAATTTTCGTTGGATGACTCTTGACTAATACATTTTTATCAAACATATGTACAAATATACAAATGATACTCATTTTAGATTAAATTTCAAAACATGTTTAGTGAGACATATGCTATAATTTTCTTATATACAAAATGAAAATTATGACTAATTATGTCGTGTCACATTTAAATAACTTTTAAATTACAGTTTTATAAAAGTATGGACTCTTTTTATAATTGTTGTAAGAATCTCTCATTTTTTGGACACTCTCACCATTTCTCTTCTTTTATTTGGACTCTCTTTAAACTCTTCAAAAAACCCTTTTTTAGATATATACGAGTATACATTAGATTAGCGGTTTATCAATTATGTGCATTATTAAGAGAGAGCACATGTTGAATGCTTATTACATATATGCGATTTTTTCCCACAAAATCAAATTTTATCGATCTAACCAATTTGTTGTCCGGAATAAAATCTGGTATAAATAGTACATGCTATAGATTTTTCACATATCATGTGTTAAACAATTGTGAAATCAAATTTGATCTCCAGAGAAAATTTCGCATAAAAAAGTTATGATGAAAAATACTAGCATCCGATTAGTGGCACACAAAATGGGACAGAAGTTCTGCACTGAATAATACAACCAAGAATCCCTAATCCAATATTCGTCCTTTAACACACCCGCTAGCTTCCTCTTCTCCCTGTATACTAAAATCATTAGCACCCTTAGGTCTCTACCCATCCACAACTGTCCCCGCCCCCCTCCCCACTTCACGATTGTCCCCTCTTTTCCACGCCCCTTCCACAGTTGGCCCCTCCAAGGTTGTTCCTGTTGGCCACTTCTTTAATATCATTTGGCAAATGTGAAGGGTGTCGTGCGAGCTCATGACACCCCCAATAAACATAGTTTTAGGCCATGTCATGCTCTATTGCTCAATGCTTAGGCAAATACAGCCCACAAATGTTCAAATTCCTAGCATCTAGATTAATCTCAAATCCTGAAGCCCCAACTTCATATCTCCATCCCTAATGACAAACATGAACTTCAATTTTAGTTCAAATTCATAAACACATCATTTTAGCAACATGGCCATCATTGATATTAATGATATATACTACACACACAAAAAAGAAAAAAAAATATGTTCTCTCATAAGTCATAAGACTCATAACCATATTTATTAATAATCTTAACAACTCAATACAAACTTGTTTTTGAAGAGGTGTGCGCGCGAGGGTAGAGATCAAATAATAGGTCGGAACTCGCAAACTTGTCACTTAGCTTGTTCATTAACTTAAAGAGTCAAAGGACTATTCATAAGGCGACAGAACTATTACTGTCGATATCATCATAATTATGATTTTGTACGAGCTGACATGTGATTAGTTCGACTAACGAATAGGTGTTTGAGTAAACAGATCATGCATTTATGTGAGCAGCATATGATTGATATGCTAAGGTTTTCTACTTTTCTTTTGTTTGTTGGTTCCAAAACTCCACCCTATGATTTTACCATTTCCTCCAAGAAAAAAAGCAAGTTATATATATTTACCTAGAGTCATAATTTTATGAGAACTGTTCGACCAAATGTACTTCTGATAATTCATACAAGAGAAATAGTATACTATTTCCGAGCATTAAATTAAGCATCGATCATTTCACTTGTAGGTTTAAAATAGTATGTTTATAGATTTGTCGGATATTTCAAAATGTTTTTTTTTTGTCAACTTATTTCAAAATGTTTTTTTTTTGTCAACCTATTTCAAAATGTTTTAGAGTCATATACGAAGTTTAATACTCCTTCTGTCCTGATTAATTCTTTACCTTTGTCATTCCATGTTGTTTTAGTGGATGTTTTATCTTTCTGTTATTGAGTTATTTTGCAATTCCACATTACAAAAATGCAAAGTTTACCCCACTGCTCATGTGCTTTTAGTTGTTTAATTGTTTTTCTCTCCTCTCCTTAGCCTTGGTAAACACGGAGTAGAACCGTAAATGATGAGGATAAAGGGAGTATATATTGACATTAAACTGAATGTGTCGCTTGGTATGTAAGTCCCGTACTCTCATATATCACTTGTATTTGGTATGAATGTGTGCCATCCAACTGTGGTTCAGTTTGTCACTGGCCTGTCAATCGCTCATTGCACTACCATACCACATGCTCAGACTCAACATCCATGTCACTTAGCTTGTAGCTTTCTCTAACAGCGGCAAAGCAGTGATGAGGAGAACATATAGGTAGATCTCGCAAATGAGTCATTTGGGTCGGCTTTGGATCGGGTCACTTTTCTGATTGTATATTTCAGGCCACTTATTTCACGTTCGATTTGGGTCGGGTCGGGTCTAGTTTAGGGTGTGTCAACTATAGGTCAAGTTAGAATTGGGTCTGATCAATCTAGATTGGGTTTGATCAATTAATCATGCTTTAGCACTAAACGTAAAAGTGAGACTGTATGTGTAGCTTAAATTATACGGACTAATGGAGTTTTAGGGTGCTCGACAAATACGGTGTTTGTTTTTGGTTATTTGATGGGCCGTTAAAATCCCTCGGAATTGCAATTTTGATAAGCGATTTTGTTGAAATATATTAAATCAAACACAAGAATTACTGATTTACTTGGATTTTTAAATTGTTGAGAATGGAGAAAGTAGCTTAGCTCTTCCCAAAATTTTATAGTCCCACTATTTTGTATATTATATTTATTATCACTAAAAATCAATTATAATTTACAAAAAGTTGGTGGGGAGCCGAGATACGATCTGAGCCCCTGGGTTGGAGTAAGATTCCCGTGGAATTTTATTCCTGATGCTAATTTAATACTATATATTAAAATCTGAAATCAACTCTTTCCTAGAAGGACACTTGGCATACATTAATTGGATAGAACATAAAAATAGTAGTAAATACAATTATCGGTTAGGATATGGTAATAAGTAATCATACATTAATTGGATAGAACATAAAAATAGCATTAAATAAAATTATCTTATAGCATACACCCTCCTACCCACTAAGATTTCCCCCTTTGGTTTTATGTTTTTGAGTAGCTATGTTCGGAGCTACTTCTAAACCAAATGAAAGATCCCTTTACCTTAAAATCAAGTGGAGTTGTTAGAATGCAATGCAGAATAAAACATGTACTAATTTTTACAACAAGTGAACGATTCATTTGGTCTAAAAGTAGCTCCAAACATGTATGCCAAAAACTGTTTTCGAAAGGGGGATATCATTATGGGTAGGAGGGAGTATGGTAATAAATTATTATAGAGTAGTATAGTATTAGCTAATTTATGGAAATTAATCATTATGGTAATTTACTAGAACAAAGATAAGACAACATTTTTTTTTTATGAAACAGGTATAAACAATATAAATATATACGCACGGACACTTGACATTCATTAATTGGATAGAACATAAAAGTAGCATTAAATACAATTATCGGTTAGGATATGGTAATAAATTATCTATATATAGTATTAGCTAATTTATGGAAAATTAACTATTATGGTAATTTATTAGAACAAAATAAGCCAACATTGTTCATATAAAATGAGTATAAACAATATAAATACATCACCCGGGCGTGGCACGGGCATGCAAACTAGTACTATACTATATATTAAAACCTGAAACCAAATCTTTCATAAGAGGACACTTGACATACATTAATTTGATAGAACATAAAAATAGCATTAAATACAATTATCGGTTAGGATATTGTAATAAATTATCATAGAGTAGTATAGTATTATCTAATTTATGAAAAATATTCATTATTGTAATTTATTAAAACAAATATAAGCCAAAATTTTTCATATAAAACGAGTATAAATAATATAAATACATAGTCCGGACGTGGCACGGGCATGCAAACTAGTCCAAACAAAAACTAGAATACCATGGCAAATCCTAATTCCTAAGCATTGCCAATTCAAACGTCCAACCTAGCATAATAATGCACTATATCTTTGAAACAGAAGAGGTAAACTTATACAACTATACGAGATAAAAATCCAAACATTATAGATAAACGAAGTATTAGATTTTCAGTTTTCCTATGAAGTATTATAAACAAAGAAAAGGCGGCAAAAGCGTGTTAAACAACCTTAAACAAAATATGTGCCCGAGATCGAAGACTCAGGGACTCAGGGTGGGCAATAAATAGACCTCATGAATAACTCCTATTTAATCTTCATCTCCATCCAAAAACACAAGCTAAAGAAACAAGAGTGAAAAGAAACAAAAATGGGAGGGTATTGTTACACAAAGTTGTACGTTATTGTGATAGTTTCAATAATATTCGGAATACAACGGGTTGTTGAGGCGCAACCACCTAAATTCGTTGTGAACGACTATACATGCTTCTTTTTTTTTGACGGAAAACGCTGAATAGTACTACTACGTAATTGCAGCCACATAATCAGAGGCCGCTAAATCAAGTACACGAGGTGGGCCGCTATCGACCCAAATTCGAGTTGAATATTCTACAGGACCTAAATGAGCTACAGCATGAGCGACTGTGTTACCACTACGGCGAACATGATTAAAAGAACAAGACCTAAACCTTTGCGAAAACCGAAAAACATCTAAAGCGACCTAAACATGCTTCTTGCTTGTGGATAATCCCTTAATTTCGGCTCTCCCCGAAGGGGCTCGACATTTTCCTTGTTGCAGTGACCTTTTAGCATTCGTGTATAGTCGCACCACTCAAGTGAACGCGACTATAGTAGCTACTACCCTCTACGACGGTGTCTTGAACTGTCTTGGTATGGAGAGGAACAATGTCGGATACCCCACGCCCACGGTCGATAAACTCTTTGACGCCATCGCCACCACTTGCGTGCCTAAATTTAATCTTTCCTCCAAATCCACCCAATGCGCGTCCAAAATCGTGCCTGAGGGTAAGCCAGCAAGAGCGTCTACCCTGGGCAAATCTTCAGACGGGGCGCACTTATAAAAACATGCATTATCTAATACTATACTATATATCTTATACTATATATTAAAAGTTGTGTTAGAGGCAACGACCACGTTTACCGGCTTCAATTAGGCCATCTCCCATGCCACGTGGCATGTCCCATTGAATTTCACTTAAAATAATCATTTAAGCGGTCTTTTATGGTAGAGAGTGCAGATGTACTTTCCATGCATAATGTTATATGAGTAATGTTTTCCATATAAAAAAAATTGACAAAATTTAAAAAAAAAAAAAAACATTATAAAAAAAAGAATTGATTCCATCTTTACCTTATTATGCATTTCCCTTATTATATTTATTTGGACAGGAGTCGCATCATCTATACTGAAAGTGAAAGTCTTATAAATAAACATAATTATTGATAAAACTTATTTTTACAAAGAAATAAATTGATAAATGTTATTTCAGGCGTAGCCCGGGTAGTAAACTAGTTAAAACCTGAAACCAAGTCCGATCTTTCTAAGAGGACACTTGACATTCATTAATTGGATAGAACATAAAAATAGCAATAAATACAATTATCGGTTAGGATATGGTAATAAATTATGATAGCGTAGTATAGTATTAGCTAATTTATGGAAAATAATCATTATGTTAATTTATTAATTAGAACAAAGATAAGCCAACATTTTTCTTATAAAACGAGTATAAACAATATAAATACATACCCCGGGCGTGGCACGGGCATGCAAACTAGTGCAACTGTAATACATCAAATTGTTGTGAGTGAAAAATCATCTACCATATCGGTAGGCTCTATTTATCTTCTTTACTGGAACCAGTAAGCTCCCTTTTGAACATGAACTCTATACAAATGTGAGATAGTCCAATTTTGTAATCATAGATACACACACAGGGCCGGTTATTAGCACGTGCAGGCCGTGCGGTCGCACAGGGCCCCCAGATTTTGGGGCCCCTTTATATAATAGTTTTGCTAAATATAAGCATAACTATATGCTTGGAGGGTTGGTTGAGATGTTAGTTTCCTTGCTGTCTGCTCAAACTCGAATCCCGTCGAAGGCTTTTTTTTTGGGTTCTCCAAATTTCCCCACCTTTTCATTCCGTGGGCCCTGCATTGTCTTATTTTCATTTCTTTCATTGGCCTATTTTCAGTGAAATCGTTCACCTCTACTCTCGTTTTGCATTAAACTCGTGGTATTTACTCATAAGTGATCTGAGTTAATTTCTTTGATGAACTAAATTTATTTTGATAACTTATTTTAATTTTTAATAACTTTAAATTAGTATCCAAAGCAAAAGATTTAGCTCAATGTATTAATGTATTATATACATAATTTTTGGGTTTCGTACTAAATAAAAGGACCCCCGATTTTAGTTTTGCACAGGGCCCCTGAAATTTGCGAGACGGCCCTGTACACACATAAGAGGGGAAGGCAAAACCTTAACTTGTGACATAAAGATGATTCTGTAACTCTGGTTTGTTGTGTCTTTCGCGCTCTTTTATGTATAAGAATTATGTGAATAGCCCGACTCTACAATTACAAATATATGACCACGATTTACACATGGAAATGGAAAAAAGAATGTACTCCATTTTACCAGCACTTAGGACTGAGTTCAGGTCACCTTGGACAAGTAAGAGTTGTTAGTGGCCTGGCTCGTGTCGCTGTTGTATGTTGATTAGCTTGAAATACGCCCCACTCTTGTTGTCAACGAGACTTGTATGAGTCCCCTGCTCTATAATCTTACCATCCTGTATCACTGATATTTGATCTGCATTTTTTATGGTGGTCAACCTATGTGCCACCACAACTGTGGTTCGATTTCTCATCAGCCTGTCCAGCGCTTGTTGCACCACACGCTCAGACTCCACGTCTAGGGCGCTAGTAGCTTCATCTAACAGTAATATTGCAGGATTCTTCAACACAGCCCTAGCAATTGCCACTCTTTGCTTCTGTCCCCCGGAAAGTTGCACCCCTCTCTCCCCGACTTTTGTACTGTATCCCTCAGGGAGGGAGCTTATGAAGTTGTGAGCATTAGCAAGCTTAGCTGCTTCGATTACCTCAGACTCACTAGCCCCTTCTTTGCCATACATGATATTCTCATATATGGATGTTGCAAATAAAGCCGGTTCTTGCTGGACAAGACCAATGTGCTTCCTCAGGGATTTTACGTTCAATCTCTTCACATCCATTCCTAAAATATTTAGCAAATAAGAACCAAGAAAATTAACCATCTGAAAGTAAACCCAAGATGTCACCCAAAAAAGAAAAGGAAAAGAAGAGACAGAGATTGTTTTCCTGAGAAGAAAACTTGTGAGAGAAGCTCATGCAAATGGAAAGGGAAAGAAGGTCATGCAAATGGAAAGGGAAAGAAGTTCATGCAAATAGTCAGAAACTCTGCTCCTAAAGAGGGCAGGATACTGGAAAAGAAACTTTTTCCACATAACTCATTTGAATACAGGGTGTAAAGAACGAACAAATATGAGATACACGGCCTTACCGTCAACCATCACTTTCCCTCCTGTTGGATCATAGAACCGGAGTATGAGAGAAATTACTGAACTCTTGCCTGAGCCACTCTGTCCAACTAGAGCCATACTCTTTCCTGCCCTAACTTTGAGATTAAAATCGGTAAACACTTGTATGTCTGGCCTAGATGGGTAGCTAAAATCCACTCCCCGCAGCTCGATTGTTCCCTCGACCTTGGACAGCTCTTCTCCGGAGTCCCCCTTAACTTCACTTATTCGGTCAAGCACCTCAAATACTGATTCGACCATTTGGTTCCCTTTCAGAAGATCTGGAGCCATTGCCAATGTCTCGCCCATGGCTAATGCTGTAACAATTAAAACCATAAAAGATTTCATGACTGATTTGAACCCAGCCTGTCCGTTCCCCATCAAAACAGATCCATACCTAGAAAGTAAAACATGGTTAACCATCAACATAACTCTTACATCATAACAAATAAATAAATCATTCTATTACGCATTTGATTATCTAGAAGATTTTACCATAAAGCAAGGCCATAAGAAGAAAAGATGAAGAACTGGGCAACACCATAAAAGATCCCAGCAATCTGGCCACGTGTAAAGGAACGTTTTGAAGGCTCAATTAGCTCTTGGGCATATAAATCAAGAACTTTTTCTTCAGCACAGAATGCCGCAACAGTCCGGATGTTGCTAACAGCTTCACCAGCAAGCATATTGGCACTGAGGTATGCTTTACTCAGGTTGCCACCATATCCTTGCATGAAAAGTTTCTACAGGGACAGAAAGCAGAGCTAATAAGATGAAATAATTGTCAACATATCCTTTTTTACGTAAGACCTAAAGAATGGGAGACCAGACCTCACTGATATGGCCGCTGATAATTAAAGGGTACATCGCAAGCACGACGAGAGTCAATCTCCAGTTCAATATGAAGGCAATAATGAAGGCAGTGACAACAAATCCACCGTTGAGGAGCAAAATTGTAGTTCGATCAACAACGATGGATCTCAACAAAGTTGAATCACTCTCTAGACGTGATGAAAGAGTTGAGCTCGAGTTACTTGAGTCATCGAACCATCCAATTTCATTTCTCAATATAGCTGAAAACATTGAAGTCCATATACCAGAAGAAATTAATTAGAAAATCAAACCGTGACGGAAAAAAAGAGAGATGATATATAATTAAAATGCATTATGCACAGAAATCACATTATTAGCATACTTGTTGTTTCTATGATACCAATTTAATGTGATAGCTCTAAAGCGTACATTCAGACACTCAGTAGAGTAAGTCAGTGAACATTAGCAAGCTCCAACTTAATTCGTATCAATTATACAAGGACACAATGAGGAAAAAACATATAGTCATATCAATTACCAGAAAACATCATCTCTCGCACTCGTAGGGTAAGGCGTTCTCCCATTATTCCAAAGCAGGTATGAGCAGCACCATGGTTAAAGATGGCTATTGCAGCACCTCCACAGAAAAGAAGAGCAATCTTCCTTACCTCAGTCCTCGTGACATCCCAATCCATGTAAAATGACACTAGGGCCTGTGTGACTCCAAGAGCAAAAAGAGGCATTTCTGCTCCAGCCATAAAACAGCATATGGAACCAAAAACTCCGTACCTCAAGTCAGGCCCCACCATGGAGATCAGCCTTCCCCAGGTAACCTTCTTCATTTTCTTGACAGGATCTGCTCCATTGCCTTTAGTAGAATCCTTATCCGAACGAAAACTGGCACCAATACTTGCACTACGCGATAGTTCTCGAGAATACTTAATGCTGCAATACCCAAGTCAGATAGTTCAGTACAAAACTCTTTACTGAACACACTGCAGACCTAAATATTTAAAAATATTGAACAGCTACCTCAAAGCTCGTCCAGATTGGGAAGGGAACTTCGATAAGGATGCAGTCTCTTGGAGTTGAACAAGCGA
>JBBYHQ010013597.1:0-10688 GCA_038382645.1 Spergularia azorica | reverse complement strand
TGGACCGGACCACCGGTTTTTAGACCGGACCGGACCGGACCCGGAAAATAGGAAAATCAAAGACCGAGGACCGGACCAATTGAGTCCGGGTCGGTCCGGGTCTTTTTGCGGTCCGGGCTAGTTTATGAACAGCCCTAGACATTGAGTCTACTTTTGCCCCTGGAAAGTATTCCATGGAATTCAGTTCTGCTGCCTACAAGAGCTCCTGGCGATTTGATATGGATTCGCTTCCTGCAGATTTACTGAGAAGGTAAGGAAATCAGATGCATCTCAACCAAAAGCTTACGCCAATACATATCTGAACATGTTTCAGAGATCGAAAACATGCTGATACGTTGTGTGATTTTGCAGGGGAATGGCCGAGGAGGATCCTGAAGCACCATGTGAAGTAAAGCTTGTACTTGAAGATTACCCTTACGCTGCAGATGGGCTTCTTGTATGGTCTGCACTCAAAGAGTGGGTTGAATCTTATGTTGCACATTTCTATCCCGACCCCAATACCGTTGCTGATGATTCTGAGCTTCAACAGTGGTGGTTCGAGATCAAGAACAAAGGTCACAGTGACATATTAGACGCACCCTGGTGGCCTAAACTTGAGACCAGTTCAGACCTGATAGACATTCTGTGTACAATTATCTGGACTGGTTCAGCCCAGCACGTGGCCATTAACTTCGGACAGTACCCCTTCGATCGGAGGGTACATTCCCAACCGTCCCACCATGATGAGGAAACTTATCCCTCAAGAGAATGAACCAGAGTATGCCAACTTTGTCAATAACCCTCAAGTTACGTTCCTCTCGTCCATGCCATCTCGACTACAGGCTACCAAAGTGATGACAATTCAAGACGCTTTGTCTACACATTCACCAGATGAAGAGTATATGGGACAGCAGTTTAGTCTTCTTGGTCACGACATCGATGATGAACAAGTTAAGACCATGTTTGACAGATTCACCTCACGTCTGGAGGAGATTGAAGAGATTATAAACGTAAGGAACAAGGATCTCAATCTGAAGACCAGAAATGGTGCTGGTGTCCCTCCTTATGAGCTATATCTACCTACATCAGGCTCTGGTGTGACAGGTCGTGGTATTCCTAACAGCATCACTATCTGACACTCTCAAGACTCTGAGATATGAATTTTTTTTTAGCAAAGTTTCGAATAAGATCGCTAATTTCATTGTAAGATCATTTCAATTGTACGCTATACGACATAAAAGAGCGCAAAATGTAATCGTAGAAAGTAAAAATCGAGATGCTCTAAGGAGTCGAAGTCTTAAATAAGATCGCTAATTTCATTCTAAGATCGATCATTTCAATTACTAAAAAAGATTGATATTCGAAATATAATGAATTTTCAATTACAATCAATTGCCACTAACTAGCCATAATCACAACATTGTAACTTCAACTTGACATACAAAAGCTACCAATTCTTCCACTTTCTACAAAGAAACGATCCTACCTTTTGATATTATACACACAAAACATAAAGAAACTAAAGAAACATATATATACTCGTATTGTGCAAGTTTTTAAAGGTCGAGTGTACTTCAAAATATGAGAACGGACCATTTAGAATGAAGACTATTCTATAATCGGATCGAATTGTTCAAGTTATGTGGCTTAAACATAAAGGTAAAAGATAATTGAATGTAGTATTAACGTCCGAGAATATGCAATGATCATTCTGTGAGATAGTATCAAAGGTGTTTGGATCCCATGGAGTTGAAATTTGGTGGAGTTGGTGGAGTTTGCTATAAATAGTAATAAAGCAAATTAAAGAAATGTTTTAAATACACAAATAAAATGTCACTTGTCTTTTTCTTACCTCATTAGACAAACTTCACATGGTGGAGTTTATTCTCAACTTCATTGAATCCAAACACGTATCAAAGTAAGTTATAATGAGATCGTCTTATTTAGTACTTTGATTTACGTGCTAAGAAATTTGAAATGAGGATCTGGCTTAATCCTAGCATGAACGTGGAGACAACAGACAAGTAGACAACTTTCAATCTCTTTAATCAATAATAGAGCTTCAAACTTAGAAATTTTCTGGGAATTTACGATGCCTGGTGCTTACATGTTACACTTACTACATATGAAGGTTCACTATACATTAAACAATGGCTTTAAAACTAAGTATGAATTGCATGTCATGAACTAAAATAATCTGTTCATGATTGCTACTAACTAGCCATAATCACTCCCAAAGCTCCAATTTATCTTTTTTTTATTACATTTGTTAATCATTCTTATCTATTATTGCGTTCGAAGATTTTGTTTATGTACGAAGATCAAGGAATAGGATAGTATGGGTGAACGTGCATAGACCAAGGCAAATGTACATGTGACAATTACAAGAGTAAAAGATTAAAAAAAAAAACGACTCGTAAACCAATGACTGAAACACCCTAGAATGAAATGAGTAAAGAATCGATCCATACTAATCAAGTATTTAATTAAGTTGGTTTAAATGATCGAGTCGTAAGACTTAATTATACTCTTTTGAATGTGTATAAATACATGTTCCTCCATTTGATTTTTCAGCAACTAACATTGTTTCTTTTTCCTTCTATTTGGTAAATCTTCACCACTTTCTCCTAAAGTTCTGATCTCTAAAACATTGATTTCCTGTAACATTGTTTGTTCATCAACTCTTTACATTGTTTTCCTTTGTTTTTCGACTTTTTCCTTTGTTGTAAACTTGTAACACCAACTGAAGCAAAAATGCTGTCAGCTAGGCTAAACCCTACAGTAAAGTCAACACTAGTACCTCACCAGAGATTCACCGGAGCAAGAATCTCCGGCAGGAAAGCCGAAAACCTGAAGTTTAGTAATACTGGTAGGTTGATGAGAGTCAGGGCAGTGATCAGCAGTGGTGACAGTAGAGTTGAGTCCACTTCACCTGCACCTCTCAAACAAGTTCAAACAAGTAATGGGTTTGTGGGTAGTTCTGATGGTGGTGCTGTTAAATTAAGGGCAGTTCTCACAATTAAGAAGAAGATTAGAAAGAGATTAGTAGATAAAATTGAAGATTTGTGGTTCAACTACATTAACAGTCTTGGTCAGGGCATTTTTCTGAAGCTTATCAGTCAAGAGATTGATCCTGGTATGTGCTTTGCTCTATATTTTCTTTCTTATTTAAAATGTGCATTGTTTGGTTCCTACTTATATGGTACTATAGACTCATTGTCTTCGGGATTAGTTAGTATGCTACATTTGTGCTTAGAGAACTCGATAGGTCTCGATTGAGATCCTGCACTGATCGAGTAATTAACCATCATAGCAATTAGCAGCTTTTTGTGCATCAATTCTTTTGCTTACTTGATAAATGTTTAATATGTACTTGTCTTGATTCACAAATGAATGAGCTTGAATGTATGTACAGCATAAAAAGTTTCAAACTTAAACCCTGTAGTATATATATGATTTGATAATCTATCTAGTAGCTGTTTCTGCCATTACAATTGGTTTTTGGATCGAACTCCACTGGTCTCGTATTCCCTGAACCCTCAGTCGCCCCTGGCGAGATATCCCCTAGCCATGTAAAGGATGATCCCTAGTAGTTGACATGAATAAATTACTCTTTGGTGTTACAGCTACTGGTTCAGGGAAGATTGTAGAGGGTGTTGTTAGAGGTTGGCCGAGCAATACAAGTCCACCAGAGGATTACCTTGATGATTATACCGCGGAATTTACAGTTCCATCTGACTTTGGAAATCCTGGAGCTATACTCGTTACCAATATGCATAAGAAAGAGTTTTATCTCGTTGAAATTGCTCTGCATGGGGATGATGGTAGACCTGTATTCTTCCCTGCTAGTTCATGGATCCATTCGCGCTTTAATAACCCTGAAAGCAGAATCATTTTCAGGAATTATGTAAGCAATGAGCAATCAAGCATGTTTTATATTCTTGTTGCATTGTACCATACCTGAAAGTATTTCTTTCTTTGTAACAGACGTATTTGCCATCGGAAACACCAGCAGGGATCAGTGATCTGCGCAGGGAGGACTTGCTCAGTGTTAGCGGCAATGGCCAGGGGGAGAGAAAGCACCATGAGAGGATCTATGATTACGCATTCTACAATGACTTGGGTAATCCTGATGAAAATGAGGACCTTGCTAGGCCTGTACTTGGTGGTTCTGATTTGCTACCTTATCCTAGACGCTGTCGCACTGGAAGACCACCTACAAATTCTGGTGCAATCACTATTCCCTTTGTATTTTTAGTTCTTGTCTCTGTCAATATTGGTTGTGAATGTCGTTGTTTAACTCGGAATTCATTCAACAGATCCTGATAGTGAGAGTATAGTTGCGAAAGGTAGTTCAACGTACGTTCCCCGTGATGAGACATTTGAGGAGACGAAATCTTCATTTTCTTTTGGAAGACTGAAGGCTGTTTTGCACAATCTGATACCTCAGATTGCTGCTTCTTTGGCCGGGCCTGATGCCCCTTTTGCCGGCTTTGCTGATATCGACAAACTTTATGTCGACGGTTTTCTATTAAAACCAGAAGATCGAATTCTACAATTGGCTGAAAATGAAAACTTTTTGGGTAAATTTCTCAAAGTTTTGTTGAGATTTCTCAGAATCAGAGCTAATATTCTGAAGTTTCAACTCCCAACTGTTTTCAAACGTACGTCTTATACGACCTTTGTTATTTCTCTTCAACCTTCTAAATTCTAATCTGAAAATACAAACCGATAATCAACGGTCTTTGACAAAGTTTTATCTTTTCAGTGGACAGATTTTCATGGTTGCGCGACACTGAATTTGCTCGCCAGGCTTTAGCAGGCGTTAATCCTGTGAACATTGAACTCTTAAAGGTAGCCTTGGACTGCTTACTGATACCGTGGCTCGTCTCTAGACTGACAGTGACTGTAGTTGAGAAAGATATACAGTTCCTCACAATTTGAGTGTTGTGGCACAGGCACAGGACTTTCCGATAATGAGCAAACTGGATCCATCTGCCTATGGTCCCCAAGAATCCGCTATCACAAAGGAAGTACTTGAGAAAGAACTGGGCGGAATTACTGTCGAAGAGGTACTGATTTTCATCTTGAAATGTCTGGTACCTGAATCATGATCATGAGCCTGATAAGTAAGAAAAAAATACTCATCTCTCCTTGTGCAGGCCATAGAAAACAAGAGGTTGTTCATAATTGATTACCACGATCTCCTTATGCCATTTCTGAACAAAATGAATAACTTACCGGGGAGAAAGGCTTATGCCTCTCGGACGATCTTTTTCCGCACCAGTGCCGGGACTCTACAGCCTATTGTTATCGAGCTTTCACTTCCTCCAAACCCTGTTTCCCCTGCTTTCAAGCGTGCATACACTCATGGATATGACGCTACCAGCCACTGGATCTGGAAGTTGGCCAAAGCCCATGTTTGCGCCGTTGATGCTGGTGTACATCAGTTAGTGAATCACTGGTTAGTTTTCAAGATTTAAATATAACTTTGTACTCGTTCCTCTGAATTAATGTGCGATGTGAACGGAGCAGAACAAGAGTTATCTGAATTTTAATGAATCGAATGGATCCTTAACATGGTCATTTACCATAAAACCATGCTCGAGCATGTTATTGATCTTTGGATAATCCTGATTGACAGGTTGAGGACCCATGCCAGTATGGAGGCTTATTCAATAGCAACTCATAGACAGCTTAGCCAAATGCATCCAATTTTCAAGCTCCTACACTCACATACGCGATACACGATGGAAATTAATGGCCTTGCTAGAGAGAGCTTGATTAATGCAGATGGGGTCATTGAGTCGACTTTTGCCCCTGGAAAGTATGCAATGGAGATCAGTTCTGCTGCCTACAAGAGCTCCTGGCGGTTTGATATGGAGTCACTTCCTGCGGATTTACTGCGAAGGTATGGCTTATTATCTGATTTGCAGAGCTCAATCATATGCCTTGAAGGTCATGAAGGAGATACAGGTGCTGATGCTTGTGTGTGGATTATGCAGGGGAATGGTCGAAGAGGATGATGAAGCACCATGTGGAGTAAAACTTGTGCTTGAAGACTACCCTTATGCTGCAGATGGGCTTCTTGTATGGTCTGCACTCAAAGACTGGGTTGAATCCTATGTCGACCACTTCTATCCTAACCCCAGTGCCATTGCCGCGGATTCTGAGCTTCAAGATTGGTGGTCCGAGATCAAGAACAAAGGTCATGCTGACAAGAAAGACGCAGACTGGTGGCCCAAACTTGAGACTAATTCGGATCTGACAGACATTCTGTGTACAATTATCTGGGCTGGTTCAGCCCAGCACGCTGCCATAAACTTCGGACAGTATCCCTTCGGAGGGTACATTCCCAACCGTCCCACCATTATGCGGAAACTGATCCCTCAAGAGAACACACCCGAGTATGCCAACTTTGTCAAGAACCCTCAAGCTGCTTTCCTCTCGTCCATGCCGAATCGACTTCAGGCTACTGAGGTGATGGCAGTTCAGGACGCTTTGTCTACTCATTCTCCAGATGAAGAGTATTTGGGCCAGCAGTTTAGTCTGCTTGGTCACGATATCGATGATGAAGAAGTTAAGAGCATGTTTGGAAGATTCACCTCACGTCTAGAAGAGATTGAAGAGATTATAAATGAAAGAAACAAGGATCTCAATCTAATGACCAGAAATGGTGCTGGTGTCCCTCCTTATGAACTATATCTACCCACATCAGGCCCTGGGGTAACAGGTCGCGGTATCCCTAACAGCATCTCAATCTAACATTCTGAAAATCCAGAGAGGGATATGAGTTCGGGTGGCTAGGAAGGGACAATCATAGTGGAGAGAAAGTGGTGTGAAGAGTGAACACCACCACGTGCCATCCTATCATTGTTCATTGGATATTCGGGTTGTGAGGGACGCAAAAAGGGTGTGGGGTGGGTTTATAACTTATGCAAAGTCTCAGTCAGATGACTCTAGTAACTTCATTGTACGATTAATTCAATTAAAGAAGAATGCGATTCAAAATAAAGAGTTTTTCAAGTGAATTTCAACTATAATCGACTGCCAATAACTACTCAGTGGCCATAATCTCACAAATTCACAACAGTAGTAACTTCAACTTCACAAAATCAACCAATTCTACCAGCACCTACAAAGAAAAGATCTTACCTTCTCAATCCTACACATACAATGACACAAACATACACACACCTTCCATTTTTTTCGAGTTGCTTGCGTATTTTTAAACCAAACGTAAACAACCTAAAGAAACGGATGAAGTATAATTCACGCAAGATCGTCCACTAAGACAGATTCATTTCCATGAACACATACTGAGGAAACAGCATACCGAAACATTGAAGCAGAATCAGTAGTACCAGAGATACCTGAATAAGAGGGTCACCACAGACCAAATCAATGAGTCTTCCCAAGCAAGCCAGCAAATGAACCTTGTGAGCTGTGGATTAATCCACTACTTCCTGCAAAATACAAGTACAACCCACCAACAAAATTACAAACATAATAAAATAAAATAAAAACAGAAAGACAAAAAATCAATATTCCTCACAAAAGAAAAAAAAAATGCAACATTTCATCTTGATTTGAATTAAAGTTGCTATAATAAAACCAATAAAGATCGAAACTTTTCATCTGGGTATGAATAAAAGTTAAAAATACCTCAAAACTACAATAACATTGCAATTTTTCATCTGCGTATTAATCAAACCAAATTCCAAATCAAAGAAAGATTGCAACTTTTGATCTGGGTATGAATCAAACTGACCTTAAATTGAACTGTTGCGTATCGGTAAAGCTTCGTATTGGAGAATTGATTGATTGATTAATTGATTGATTAATTGATTGATTGATTAAGGATTGGTGTTCTTCGTTCTGATTGTTGTAGTTCATGGTGGTTGTTCTGATTGTCGTTGGTCTTGATTCCCACCAGAAAATTACCCCCAAAACAAAACCCTAATTTCTCCGAGTGTTGGCGCAATTTTAGTTGGGGAGACGCACGGATACGGTGTAGCCGTTTGGCTAGTATGGGTGTATTCACACCAACTAACTCACCCTATAGTTCAATGGTTCAAACCGCGTCAAGTTTATTTATATCGATGTATTCAAAGACCGTTCTTTTCTCCGACCATATTAAAGATGTCGGAATATAATGGAATTCGTTAGTAGTTGTAGAAGTATTCTTTCACCTTTAGATTCATAATCAAGTTGGTTGGTGTAAGTGATAAGTACTCTCATCCCATAATTTAGTGATCACATATTCGGTTCTTAACTCTTACAAATGAAGCATGATTAGCAACCAATATTGGGATTTGAGAGGAGATCAACCTTTAATTTGACTCTGATAACGTGAAAGAGATTGTTCATACCGTCGACGTGAGACACTCCTGATTACACCTAAAACAAAACCTGAAAACTTATAATCTCAAATGAAGTAATGTTAATAGACCAGATCGCAAAACGAGATTCGAATGTTAATCTCTTCATCAATCATACTATTGTTGCAAGTAATTATTAATGTTAATCTCTTCATCAATCATATTATTGTTGCAAGTAATTATTGGTGAGTATCATAGAGTACTTAACTATTCATATCATAAGTTCTCATTAATATCATATCATACTCCACATATGGGAGGCCATAAGTCCAAAGCTAGTGACATAGCGAGTGAGTGACCAACTGTCCAAGTGACCATGCCACAAAAGTCATAGTACTCCATAATTTGAAGTACTATAAATTCCAAAACTTCACCTTTACTCTTCTCAGTTTTCACCATTCACACTCTCCACAATCATCATGTCCACTCTCCACCACCATTACAACCACCACATCCTCCTCCTCATTCTCTCTCTCTCCACCGTCCTCCACCACTCTCTCTCCTCACAACCACCACAACAACCACCACCCATCATCCAAACCGCCTGCAAATCCACCCGTTTCCCACTCCCATGCCAAACCACCCTCCTCTCTCTCTCCTCCTCCTCCACCTCCCACACTCACCTCACTCCAACACAACTCATCAAAACCACCCTTTCTCTCTCCTCCACCCACCTCAAAACCGCCATCTCCCTCTCCTCCGCCGTCCTCGCCACCTTCCCCAACCGCTCCCACGCCGCCCACACCTGCCTCGACCTCCTCTCTCTCTCCTCCTTCCGCACCCGCCGCGCTACCAACTCCCTCTCCACCTCCTCCTCTTTACTTAACGCACGTGCATGGGCTACCGCGGCGTTAACTTACCAATACGACTGCTGGAACGAGCTCTCCTACGTGAATGGCACGCGCGTGGTCGACAATGCCATGTCATACATTGAGTCTACTCTCATGGTGACTGCTTCCAACGCGCTTAGCATGCTCCACGCGCTTGTTAACTATGGGGAGGATACTGCATTGTGGGTTGGACCTCCTAAGACCGAGCGCGATGGCTTCTGGGGGAAGAGACCAGTGTCCTCTCATGAGGGGTTGAGGTTTGGAGGCGGCGGGTTGTCGAAAATTGGAAATGCTGACGCGGTTGTTTGTAAAGAAGGGAAGGCGCGTGGATGTCACGGGAGTGTTCAGGAGGCTGTGAATGCTGCGCCTGCTTGGTTGAAAGGGAAGGGTAGGTTCGTCATTCATATAGAGAAGGGTGTGTATGAGGAGATTGTGAGGGTGCCATTTGAGAAGAGGAATTTGGTGTTTGTTGGTGATGGTAAGGGTAAAACTGTCATTACTGGGAATGTTAATACTGGTGTTATGGGGATCACTACGTACAACACTGCTACTGTTGGTAAGTATGAGTATCATAGTATTGTACTATTGTATCATCAATTATATACTCGTACACTTAAAATGCGAACGTCAGCTAACTTAATTGGTAATGTAGTCGATGATTAGAATGCGTTTGCATGAACTTTTTTAGGTAGAACTATATGTGTTGAGTACAAATTTTGAAAGGGTATCATACACATGACATATGTATTGAAATGTGTTACAAATAGTGTAATTTGTGAACATGAGCTAACTCAACTAGTAAAGTTCGCTTGTGATGACATTGATCACAAACATTTCGGGGTTCAAATCCGTCTGCATGAATAATTTTGGTACGAATACATGTGTGATTGTGTTTTTCTTCATAGAAATGGGTGCATAATGTATGTTTAGAGCGAGTGTAGCTTCTTGAATACTCAACATATTATAGCACCATGATTGATGAATTCATTGTCTTTTACTATATACCTAGAGGATAGAATCATTTGAATTTGGTGGAAATTTGACTTGGCAAAAAGCTAGATCTAGTACAGTAATTTAACTATTTCACTAGTGTAGGTCTGTCCCAATGAAAAGCCACAAGTAAAGAAGTCACAAGACCAAGAAAAAATGGTCTAAAGTTGTTTGCTAACCCCAATTAATGTCCCCTAGAATTCAATATGTCACGGATGGTTGTTACCACGAAATCACAAATTTGACATATACTCCGTAGTAGTGTTACAAGGTTTACAAGTTTTCGGTTCAGGGGCGAAACCTAGGAGTGTCCGTGCTTCATAAATTAGCGTAATGGAGTATACTGTTATGGGTAAAAATCTAATATTTGAAGGCAATGTCTTTGTCTGAACCATCCAGGTGTTAAGGGTGATGGATTCATGGCGCGTGACATAACATTTGAGAACACAGCAGGTCCAAATGCACACCAGGCAGTGGCATTCAGATCAGACAGTGATCTTTCCCTGGT
>JBBYHQ010013560.1:0-10700 GCA_038382645.1 Spergularia azorica | reverse complement strand
CAAATCTCAAGGGTATTTTGTACAAATTTGCAAAACATTGGGTACCACGTGCAAATCGGCAAAACACGAGGGTACCATGTGAATTAACCCTAATAAAAATAATAAAAAAAAACACATAAAAAATAAAAATTCTCTAAAAATTCCAAAAAAATTCAAAGAAAATCCAAATATTGATTTTTCCAAAAATAATTTCGTTTATTGATTTTTCGATATTTTTTCCCTGAAATTATGTTATTGGTGAAAAACACAGTGCACATGGTGTCCCTGAGTTTTACAATTTTGTGCACATGGTGTCATCCAGTTTTACAATTTGTGTATGTGGTGTCCCTGAGTTTTCCAATTTAATCAAATGGTGTCCCTGCTTTACATTGAATCCTTTTTTTTTTATTATTCATAATGCGTTAATCAAATAGTGAATGGCTGGAGCTTGCTTTAGGAAAATCGGAGCGATTGACATTCGTGAGCTATGTTAATTACATTAGTTAGGAAGTCATTTGGAATATAATATAAACACAAATCACAGTTATGAATCAAAAATTTAAAAAAAAGAAAAAAACGGACTCAATGTAAAGTAGGGACACCATTTGCATTAAATTGGAAAACTCAGGGACACCACATACACAAATTGTAAAATTGGGGGATACCATGTGCACAAAAGTGTAAAACTCAGGGACACCATGTGCACTGTGTTTTTCACCAATAACATAATTTCGGGGAAAAAATTCGAAAAATCAATACACCGTATTCGAAATTATTTTTGGAAAAATCAATATATGGATCTTTTTGGGGAATTTTTTGGAATATTTAGAGAATTTTTATTTTTTATTATTATTTTTTAATTAACATATAATTAACAACACTAATTATTTTCCCGCCAACCACTAATAACGCCACGTCATCACTTAACGGAATTCTGTTAACAGAGTTAGACCCAGGGACACCATGTGCCGCGTTGTGTAAAACTGAGGGACACCAGAGAGTAGTAGTTTCAAAAGCATGGACACCATGTGCAAAACGTCAAAACTCAGGGACACCACGTGCATTTGCCATTTTTTTTTTCAATTACAAACCCTTTCAATTTTCATTCTCTCTGGTCTCTGCTCTCTTCCTGACATTCACTCTTCTTCATATTCTATGGGCTCATTCCTCTCTCTCTCTCTCTCTCCGGCAGTCGATCGACGACCCACAGCCCTCCTCGGCGGCGCCTGGTCTTCAAATTTGCGGCTTTCCCTTTCGGGTTCCAGTCGGCTTCTCTTGCCGTCTTGCGTGGTTTCGCACAAACAAGTACGTCAGTCAACTTCTTCGATTTCAATTTTGTTTTTATTCTTTTTTTTTTTTTAATTTGTAGGGTAATTAGTTTACATATTATAATTTACATCAATGTGTATGCTTAGGTTGATAGATTTTGTGTTTAATTTTATAATTTTTGCATAGAAAATACTAGGGTTTTTTTTTGGGGTAAATGAATGTGTTGAAATTTGATATGATTTGTTTGGTTTATTGTAATCTAAATTCACTTTATTTAGTTGGGCAATTTCTTTTGTTATGGTTTAAGTTTATTTAAGTTGTGAAATTTTAAGTTTGATGTTTCATGGATAAGACTTGGTCTCTTGTTTATTTGTTTTAGTTTCTATTGTAAGACTATGGAAACATTTCATTTGTTGGATAACTTTTGTTTGGGATTGCCAATGTAACTTATTTCTCTCTTTGCGACTATTTGGATCTAATGGGACTACATTGCAAGAGCTAGAAAGGAGGATCTTCAAATTGTCGTCGTTTGAATATCCATATTGTCTTTTTTTAGTTAGCCGTGTCCGTGTCCGCTAATTTTTAAAGTATCGTGTCACGTATCCGTATCGGTGTCCGTGTCCGAGGCCGTATCGGTGCTACCTAGGGGATTGATTCAGATGGAGTTAGGGTTCTTCTGTTGATATAATAAAACGCATGTTAGTTATATTAAGTAGCTACTAATCAAAATTTACAGCAATAATTATTAAAACATCAAACGCAACCGTAAAAATATCCTCACGCTTCAAAACCATGGCGGTGGCGGGAGACAGTGAGCTGGAGGAGAGAGAATCCGACGAAAACAAAAACGCCGGCTGTAATAGCCCAAAATTTCAAATGGTTTTATAATGTTATTTTACTAGTTATTCTTACAAATTTGTATCTTTAGTCGATTTAATCGAGTTGTTAGAAACGGGTTCCAAACCGGGGTTGAGAAAGTAACAATCTACATTTGTGTCCAACTAGTTTTAGGCCAAATTTCTATTCAACATTCGATTTTGTATTTACAAAAAAAAGAAGAAAAATAAAAAAACCCCTCCCTTAAGAAATTCTCCTTGTTTTCCCCATTTCCTTTCTCTCTCTCCCGACACCTCTCTTCCTCTTCCATCCTCAACTTAATTTTTTTTGGGTTAATTCACATGGTACCTTCATGTTTTGCCGATTTGCACGTGGTACCCAGTGCTTTGCAAATTTGTACAATACCCTCAAGATTTGACTATTTGCACATGATACCCTAAACTTAACCCTCCCTTTAACATCGTCAATTTTTTTGTATAAAAAAGGGTTAATTCACGTGGTACCCTCGTGTTTTGGCGATTTGCACATGGTACCCAGTGTTACAATTTTGTACCAAATATCCTCAAGATTTGTCTCTTTTTACATCGTACCCTTACCTTTCAAATTTCGTTAACGCCGTTTAAAAGTTGGTTTCAATGGAGAAGGAAAAAATGGTGGTTATGATGTTTATTATGGGTGGAAACGATCGTGGTGATGGGGAAGAATGAATATGGTGATGATGAAAGTGGTGAGGGGAAGATAGAGATGGTGATGAAGGAGAAAATCAATGTTTTTTCCCCCAATTAACGGAGTTAACGGTTTAAAGGTAAAGGGTACCATGTAAAAACAGTCAAATCTTGAGGGTATTTAGTTCAAATATGCAAAACATTGGGTACCACGTGCAAATCTGCAAAACACGAGGGTACCACGTAAAAGAAAAAAGTTGACGGTGTTAATGAGAGGGTTAAGTTTGGGGTACCGTGTGCAAAAAGTCAAATCTTGAGGGTATTTTGTACAAATTTGCAAAACATTGGGTACCACGTGAAAATCGGCAAAACACTAGGGTACCACGTGAATTAACCCTTAATTAAGTTAATTAGGGTTAAATAATTAACATTTTTTTTCTAAACTTAAGGAAAATCAAAAAGATTATTTTTGTTTTCTAAAATACGATTTTTTTTTTTGCAAATTGTACCCCTCAACTATTGCGGGTGTGCACATGGTACCCCTCAACTATCTAGGGTATGCACATGGTACCCCTCAACTTTCAAGATTGTGTAAATGGTAACTATGAACTATGGGAGTTTGCACATGGTATATTTTCCGTCACAAAACAAAATTTATATGTTATTTATTTTATAGATTATTTTATAATTTTGGTCGTTTAAAATCTCGAGAGTAGTTTAAATTTAGGTAACTTTAGTGTTCAAAAAATTCAATGTGCAACATTGGCGGTTTTTAGATCTCCCCTTAGCTTCCAAATACTTTGGTGGCTAAGAAATACTTCTTTGGACGAATATGACCTCTCAAAACACTTAACCACAATAAATATATAACCACAATAACATTTTGGTTCTGAATTCTCTCCGTACATGATACATGATACATGATACATCCTCCTACCCGCTATAATCTCCCCATTTCGAAATCCGTTCTGTTCTTAAGTAGCCATGTTGGGAGTTACTTTTAAACCAAATCAAAAATTCGCTTACCTTAAAATCAAGTGAACTTGGTAGAATGCAATGCAGAATAGAATATATACTCGGAACATTTTTTTTTTTTACAACAAGTCATCGATTCATTCGGTCTAAAAGTTGCTTCCAACAGTTACTCAACAATGGTTTTCTAAGAGGGCTAGAGAAATTATTTTGGGTAGAAGAAGTACTAACAAGTATGTGAGTTGAATAGTTGCAAGTTTGCAACTAGCTAGACCATTGGTACGTTTCTAGAAAAATAAGAAGAATAAGATAAAGTATGTTGCAAAAGAATGATGGGCCATGGGGTATAGCCGTATAGTATTCTCCACCTTAAAAAGATGGAATAAAGAAGATTTTGTAATGGTACTTGATCTGATAAGGGTAAAGACCTAAAAAGATTTGTTCTTAAAGAATAATCATGCTTTATGGAAATCCACATGTTCATCAAAATATAAAACTAATTAAATAGGGCTATATATACGTGTGATGTTTGGCGTATTTCCATATGAATAGAGGTTTACAAGCAAATAATAGCAACCTCGAATTGTAGAGGAAATGTATTGTTTGAGTTACGCATTCTTTTTACGAGTATATTATTATCAGTTTGTATATGATAGCTAGTACTCCATATTTCACTATTTCTTTCGTGCCATTGAATCTTGGACGTTTTCTTTTTTGGCGTTTCACTGAATTATTGGGATTAATGCAAATTAAATGTATTAAATCGCAACCCCATGGTCATCGTTCTCTCTCAATCCCTTCCTTGCCTTGCATTCACCGTCTCTACCACCACGCTGATCAGCAAAGGCACAATCCGAATGATCGGATTGGCCAGTGCCGGTGGTCATCACCCTCTGTCATTCTCCTCTTTGCCCTCCCTTGCCTCTCTTTGACCCACCTACGTACTTTGATCTTCTTGATCTTTGTGCAAAACAAAAAGTACAAGAATCAATAAAACGGAGGGAGCAACTGCGTTTAAGTATCGTACGTACTACAAGCAAGAGCAAACTATGCTGCTTATTTAAAATGTTTAACGACCTATCTATGACTATTTGTTTACATTTCAGAGAACCAAAGGATATCTATGGCTTCAGTGCAGAACGAAAAGAGGATAACTTCGAACGAGGCCTTGAACCAACCTCAAAATGGCGCACAAGTCACGATGAATAATAACATTCAATCAATGATGACACTAGACCGATTTGTGAATTGGTCAGGAATTCCAGTTGGCAGTATTCCTTCCCACATTGCGGCTGATAATTACGCAATGTTCACCCATTTGAAGGGGGCAATTCTGGCTCAAAGGCAGCTGTAGTGTATACTGGCAAAAATGCATGCAACATTGACTGTGCATGGGTTTTTGCTTGGGATGCACCTGCTCATACCTCGGTGTCTCCAAACAAGGTACCAAATATTACTTCGCTTAATAAATTCCATTATTTTTTGTAAGTTTTTATATCTTATATGTACGGATCGTATATAATTTAACCTTCTAATCTCAACGATTACTTGCAATAATGTTTTTGCAGATATACGTTGTTTGTGGCTACAAAAGTGAAATTGATAATATGGATTTTAACCAAATTCTTAAGAAGTTGGAGGCTACCTCATCATGTGAAGCTAATTACACTGACCTAGCTTCAAAGACTAGCATCCATGGGAATATCAGTGACAAAGTCCCAAACATTGCCTCTGTCGCTGTGAAGTTTAATCTCATACCCTAATAAGTCATTCGACAAAGATATACATATATTAATAATATAAGCAATGTAGTAAACGAGGGTCACTTTGCTATTATGCTCTCTAGTTCCCAAGCTAGCCATTGAAAAAATGTATTGTTAGCTTTGCCTAATATACGTATTATTATTATTATTATTATTATATAATATAAAATAATACCCTCATCTTGTATTTTGTTGTTTCAATTAATAATATACTCCGTTTGGACCATTCTTTAGTTGTGTTTATGTCTATTATTGTCCATTTCTTTAAGGGCGGCAAATTGCACCCGATGGTCGAACGATTAATTCAAATAATGCTCAAAAAATAAAAATTTATCAAAATGGGGTTCCAAAAAAAATATTTCTCAAAATAGGACCGGCCGGTTGAACCGGTTCAATCGGAAACCGGTCGGTTGTCCGGTCAGATTGGCTTGCAAAACTGGCGGTGGTCAAACCCGGTTGACCCAGACCAAATTAGCGATTAAACAGCAAGAACCGGTCAAGATCCAAAGAGAACCGGCCGGTTCAACCCGGTTTTGACCGGGTTTGACAATTTGAACTTTTTTCGTAGATATTTAAATATTTTTAGCAATACTTTTTTTTTTTTTTATATTTTTATAATTATGACATCATTCGGTTTTTTTATCCGGTTGAACCGTCGAACCCTTTGACCCATCGAACCCCGAGGCTACCGGTTCCATGATCGTTCCAGTTTTTAAAACATTGTTTATTTGTTGAATTGTTCTAACAATGTCCTAAGTTTCCACCAAGTTAGCTCACAACTCCCTTAAAAGTCATGCACGAAATTAAGTCATCGGATACGACTCACTTCTTTTAAACCAACGACGTCATTTATATCATAAAGACGTAAGAGAATTTCTAACCTTAGAACACCAATTACTAAGGTCGCCTTACCTCCATATGACTTCCATAATGGTATCATCATAACCCGTTTTGCCACTAGGCTCCTCTACTTATGTCACCCATCGCTGTGTACATCGAGTCTCCCATTATTATTTTTACTGAAAATGCATGTGGTACCCCTGTACTTTGAGGGTTTGCACACGGTACCCCTGCTCCTTAACTTTCTACAAATGATACCCCTGAAAATGGATGTTCGTTATATTTTCCGTTAATTTATATTATGATGTGTCCTTTATTAATTAAGGGGTTAATTCACATGGTACCCTCATGTTTTGCCGATTTGCACGTGGTACCAAGTGCTTTGCAAATTTGTACAGAATACCCTCAAGATTTGACTGTTTGCACATGGTACCCTAAACTTAACCCTCTCTTTAACACCGTCAATTTTTTTTTTTTTATAAAAAATGGTTAATTCACGTGGTACCCTCGTGTTTTGGCGATTTGCACGTGGTACCCAGTGTTACAATTTTGTACCAAATATCCTCAAGATTTGTCTCTTTTTACACGGTACCCTTACCTTTCAAATTCCGTTAACGCCGTTTAAAAGTTGGTTTCAATGGAGAAAGAGAAAATGGTGGTTATGGTGTTTATTATGGGTGGAAACGATCGTGGTGGTGGGGAAGAATGAATATGGTGATGATGAAAGTGGTGGGGGGGAAGATAGAGATGGTGATGTAGGAGAAAATCAAGGTTTTTTTTTCCCCAATTAACGGAGTTAACGGTTTAAAGGTAAAGGGTACCATGTAAAAACAATCAATTTTGACGGTATTTAGTTCAAATTTGCAAAACATTGGGTACCACGTGCAAATCTGCAAAACACGAGGGTACAACGTGAATTAACCAGTTCTAAAAGAAAAAAGTTGACGGTGTTAATGAGAGGGTTAAGTTTATGGTACCGTGTGCAAATAGTCAAATCTCGAGGGTATTTTGTAAAAATTTGCAAAACATTGGGTACCACGTGGAAATCGGCAAAACACTACTCCCTCCGTCCCTCTTTAAACACCCCGCTTTCCTTTTTTGGGTGTTCCCCTTTAAACACCCCATTTCAAAACTAACTAAATTGGGTAAGTTTTCACCACACATCAACCCTCCACTATCTCCAAAAACAATAAACTAACCTCCCATTATCTCCAAAAATAATAAACAAACCATCCATTATCTCCAAAAATAATAAACAAACCACATATTATCTTCAACAATAATAAATGAATCACCCATTACCTCAAACAATAATAGACAAATCACACCACCTTAATCCACGTAAAAAGGGAGCGAGCGGGGTGTTTAAAGGGAGACGGAGGGAGTATGTACCACGTGAATTAACCCATTTTTTTTCATCATCATCAACTCCACTGTACATCATCATTTTGATCGTCATCATCATCGCGTCGATCATTCCTCCATGATTCGATCAATCTTTGGATCGATACCATTCGTTTCTCTCTCTCTCTTGTTCGGCGAACCACCACCGGCTGCCGTCGTGCCACCTCGGCGTCAGCCACCGCCACCTCTTTAATTTTTCTGGGTAATTAAGCTACGTTTTGAATTAACTTTGATAAGCCTAATTAATTCGAATTTTAAGTTTTTATTTGTGTTTAATTGAGGAATTCGTTTTAAAATTGGGGGCAGTTTGTGAGTTGATTTTTGGGGCGTTTGGTGTGTGAATTCGGGTCGAAATTTTGAAAGCAAAGGTAACACGATGTCTACCCTTTTTAATTTACTATGTGTGTGTAACTTGAGCCGTTTTCGTGTGTACTAGGATTTTGTGAATTGAATTGTTTGGCTGAGAATCTGGACTACGTAATTAATTGATTTGTGTTTGTAGGATGAGGTGTTTGATAGGTACTAGAGTTCTAAATTTCTAATTGTTGGATAATAAGGTGGATATTAATTGGATTGTTATCGGAGGAATTCGATATGAGTTTGTGAGCCATAGACCATAGTGGTGAAATTTGATCATGAGATTGAACTATATCTTTCGGAAGAGGGGATAATGACTATCAGTTTGTGAACTCGAGTTTTCATTGAGGTGGCTATTTTCTGTGATATCATATAGGAGTAAGTAATATTTCAATAACTTACTGGACCTCAAATTCTATATCCTGCTTACTTGGTAGAGTGGTTATACGAGTTCAATTTTAGCCGGGGAAGATCTTTAAAGATTTTTAATTAAGTCATTTAAGGAAGGGTTTGTTATGGTTATGGTTGATCAGTAAGCTTTCTAGTTAAAAAGGATGATGGTGTGTCAAGGTTGATGGGATGATTGCTGAACTCATGTTGGGTTAAGAAATGAATGAAATTTTGGTTACTCTAGTATAGTGGTTCTAAATCCAACATATTGGTAGATTTTGGTATACTAGCTTATTTTCAAGTGATTTTGGGGTTGACTTATTAGTATGGTGTGATGAAGTAAGTTGGCTAGGCATATTTATGGGGGTCTTGTTTTCGAAAGGTTTCAAGTGTTAATGTTTTGAGGATTCCCGATTTTGACTATAGTCATTTGTCTTGTACTAAAATTACATGAACTTTGTTTAGTTTGATTAAACGTGAGTCTTAGAATTCATTGTGGCCTTGAGCCACTCATATTATTGGAATTATAGTGACACACAGTCATTGCATGTTTATCATATGGTTTTGTGCCTTTGAAATTAGTTATTCTTATACGTATGGTTTGGTTTGGTGAAAAGCCTCTTGTTGTTTTAAATGTGTCGCAGAGCCAAGAATTGAGTGTGGAATTGGCTTATGGTGTTGGATATGTATTGGTTTGTGTTAATTATGTGATCACCGTTTATTAATAAAATATTAATCACTTAAAGTGAAAGACAATGAGGCCTGGGGACTATTTATTACCGGGTGGACCGCAGAGGTTTCACTATAAGTTGTGCAAGCCGCATCGGCTTATTATTTTCAGCCCCACCGCATCGGTGAGTAAGAGGGCTAGACTCTAGTACTACTCTAGTGGGTTGAAAAGATCGCTGTGCCCTCTAAGGGGTGTGCACACTTAAGGTCTAGTAGTCTTATATTGTTTTTATTGTTGGAAGGACTTGTTTCACCCCGATAGGGTGGTAAGGAGTTTCCTTGAATATCGTTACTGTTGGTTATTGTGGTACGGGAAGAGTTCCGTTGTTAATCCTTTGATTCCCCGCTCATTGAATAAAAATGGTTATGTGAATGATGGTTTGGTTTCTCACAAATTGAGATAATTGAGATTGTTGGAATGAATGGATTTTCTCATAAATGAGATTTACAAAGTGAATGAATTCTCTCGTAATTGGAATAAATGGTTTATATATTTTCTTATATAAATTTTCTCAAATTTTATGGTTATGTGTTTATTATGTGTTGGATGATTTCTTTATTAGGTCATGACATGTTTTTACAAGGTAGGGTCATTTACTCAGCTTAGGAGCTGACGTGTTAAAATCCTTCGGGCTACCCGTCATGGGGTAGGTCTTTGGTTTGTCTTCTTTGATTTCAGGTTCGTTGGAGAGTAACTCATGGGCCCTACTTGGAGTATATTGATTGTAATATTATCGAATTTCGGCGAGTTTTGTATTATAATAATGGTTTTAAATTTAGCCGAAATTCGGGGGTGTTACACCGGCATGGCGGTGGCGGAGGGGATGAGCAGGAAGGAGAAGAGAAACTTTCTGAAGAAGATGAAGAGGAAGCAATTGAGGAGAGATACTGCGATCAAAGAGAGAGAAATCGAGGAGGCGGTGTTGAACGATCCTGAGGAGCAGTTGAAGTTGCTGCGATTAGAACAAGAGGAGGCCGAGAGAATGGAGAGAGACCGCCGCGAGTTCGAGGAGAGAGAGCGGCTGTTTTTTTTAGCTTTGGAGATCAAGAAGAAGAAGCAACAGGAGGCTGAGGTGGCGGAGGAGGAAGAGCGGCGAAGATCAATCGAAGCTTGATTTGGTGAGCGCATTTTAGCACTCTTCATTGCATTTCTGAAGTTATTTGAATCTCCCGTAAAATTGCAGCACATGTGTTAGTTTGTATTGTGTTGTATTGCTGGAATGTTAGTTAGGAGAATGAATTTGAGGGGAGCGAAATGTCGGAATTTAGGAAGCCCTTTGATCATGTGTAAACAAGTTGTGGTTACTTGTATATGGGAGTGGTTACGAACCCATCATGGCGTTTTGTAGAGCTTGCGAGACTCAGTGACGAGGAATTGTTTCATACCTAGAGGATGCGCAAGGATATTATTGTTATACTGGGGATGTGAAATTGAGAGGGCTTAATTGAACGTTTATTCATTCAGTGTGAAGTTGTTAGTCGGATACCTAGGTAA
>JBBYHQ010013505.1:0-10704 GCA_038382645.1 Spergularia azorica | reverse complement strand
TGTTCAAATTGGCAAGAATGCTGTTTGCTCTTTTTAGAGAGCATGTGCCCAACCATCTGAAATGTTCACGAATAATCCTACCTATACTCACAGCATCCATCTCTATTTCAGAAAGAAGATCAGAAGTACGTCTTAAATTCCAAACAAATTTCTCGGCTTTTACTTGTGGGAACCGTAAAAATATTGAGCATATATCATCCTTACTGGACCCAAATTTTAATAGGAATCCTATCAACAATAATGTCGGCCTACCTGAATGATCAAATAGAAGCCCTGAACGTCGACCAATCAATTTCCTGATCTCCTCCTCATTACAACCCAAACCATGTAACAAATGTAGCAGGTGAGTCATTTGCCTCCAATTATAAGAAGTATCCTCCACTAACCGTTGCTCGACCCAACTATACTCATAACCCAAAGACTTAAACTTTCTTAACAGCTCAAAGAACTCTATACTCATGCCACTAATCAAAAGATTAGGATTAAAGCTAACAGCCATAGCTACAACATGTTTGCTTACTCCAACCTCTTCAAAAGCTTGTAGCTTGGAGTGCAAAACACCATGATCATACCGAAACACCTCTCTTGCTTCTTTATAAATCTTCCCTATCTTATGGCGCTCAATGCCATATTCACACAACACATGATAGTTATCAAGCAAACCACTCTCATCACTCAAAAACATCACACTACGCGGAAGGAGAGACACAACCTCTGAAGGCTCCAACCCTATACTCTCCAAAAACGGCTCAAACTCATTGATGGGGTGATAACTCAAGAAACGAGCCATGGATCGCCTAACATCAGCCTCATGACGCACATTCTCAACAAGCTTTTTCAAAAAATGTGGTGAGTTTTTACTCATATACTCAGCATCCATGAAAAGCAAGCTTCTAGTAGAATGCAAGTAATCTAACAAAGCACCCTGAGCCTCTCTCCTGACAGTAGGCGGAACTCTACGCGCATTTTCACCATAGTTCTCACTAACCTCAACACTAACAGCTACACTACCAAAGAACTTATCATACTTCTGTACATTATAACATGGGAAAGTATGCCTAAAAATTGGGTATTCTGGTGATCTAAGGCTGTTCAAGGACAAATTAGACGAAACCCATCTCAAAACAGGATAAAATCTTAATTTCTGGAGATGGGTCATTTCCTAATTTGAATAAAAATACGGGTTTTTCAGGGCCGTCTAGGAGATTTCAGGGACCCTGTGCAAAACTCCGATAAATTTTCTATCTTATTTTTCAATTGCTTCCTCAATACAACTGAAACTTCACCAATAAGTTAAAATCAATCTTCAGCAACTGTTTATCCGATTCCCCAACTCAACCAAGACTTCCCACCTAATTATTTTTTCTCAAATTAAAAATCACCCTAATTACCATGAATAGAAAACAGAAAGTTGATCAAAAAGACGGAAAAGGGCAAGCATATTCACCTGGGCAGATGCTAGAGTGATTTCGGCGTAAGTTACACGATTAATTTGGCGCGAATTTGCTCATAATCTCTTTGGAGGGTGGTCTTTTGACTGTTTTGAGTAGCTTAACTAAGAAGCTGTTGAAGTGTTGCCGCTTTAGGGTTACATTCAATTCATTTTTTCCTTTACCTCGTACTAACGCTAAATTTGTTCACTGTTTGGTGACTTTGGGCTTTTCTCAGAGAGCCAGAGCTATTTTCAATGCCCGCCTTAGATACGAGGTTAATCTGTTAATGTAATTTCAAAAATGTCCGTTCTTTGTTTAACAAGTTTTCTGTAGCGTTTAAGGGCATTTCGACACTCTATAACGATGATTAGATTACTCGGCTACATTTTAGTTGTTTCCTAACAAATACGGAGTAAGTTTTGAGGTTCTCATTACTCATGCCATGCTCCTCACTTCAAATACTAACATGTTTTACACTTAAACCTACCTAATGCAAGGTTCATAAAATCTAACCTAAGACATTCCTAAACTCCGGCAACCTCGGATCATCTCAACACTATGATTAGAGCTTGATAATCCGGGGGCGTCTCTCTCAGAATTACAGTTTTCTACTTTTCCATCACTGCCTAACCACTAATACAAATGCAAACTTCCTAGCTACTGCACAACCTTAGAACAAAATATAGTCGTTTCCGCTTCATGAAATTGTTGCAAGTGCCAAGCGAGCTCAGAGAAGTTACGAAAACACCATGCTCTTTGACCTCACATCATTGTTTGCCCATGTAATATGGGTAACTGGGCATACCCATTGGCAGATTTGGCGGCATTCCCATTGGTTCAGGCTTGGGAACAGGAGGTTGTCCATAAGAAAACTGAGGCGGTGCTGCATATGGTGCTGGTGTGGATACTACTGAGGGACTGGGGTACGTTGTTGCTGGAGGATATGATGGCACCGTTTGCGGGTAAGGATAGCAAAGTCCCATGGGACCAGATGGACCCTGAGGCGGTCCAGCTTGTGGGTATGAGTTCACCATAGGAGGGGGCGCACCCATAGGAACTGCTGCTGGAGGTAGCTGGTTGGGGGTTTTGCTCTTCGTATCAGCATACTTCACTGTGATGTTCCGGCCCTAACAATAAAGAGAAAGCGGATTAAGTTTCTTACTATAGGCATAAGAATACATGAGCATAGAAGTATAGAACAAACAAACAATAGCAACATTGTGTTAGGGGGATGGGCATCGCAATATGGTTAAGTGAAATAGGCTTACGATAATTTTGAATAATGGTAGTAACAACAAACTGAAAAAAACGCCATATCTCACAACTAATCGAATGTCCATGCAAAATGAATAGTGAGATAAATATCTTGAGCTGAAGGGCACATTTGCACTACTATCAGCTCTAACACATGCCGTCACTGATCAGCAAGATGAGGGCAACAGTCTTAAAAGTGTAAGCACATCCCACCAGAATTCAGACCACGTTAACTTCTAACATCCGTCAAACTTTGAACCCAAACACTGCAACACCGTTTCCTCCACTTTGTCGTCTCACCCTTTACATCTATCTCATATATACCAAGGCATCCACCATCATGACGCCACAATTGTGTCCCATCTAGTGAGATCATATATGAAAGTCCTGAAGTAAAAAGCGAAACTAAATCGATTCTACCCTCACTGTAAAGCTTTTGTATCACTGAAATCGAAATTAAAAGGAGCAGCTAAACAAGGTAGTCTCGTAGCTCGTAGATCCCCCTTCCATTCCTGCACACCTTCTCCCATGGCACACTTCTACAGAAACCCCTCTCTCTCGCCACCCACCCCTGCCATCTCTGATGCCTGGTTTCTAGAAGAATCAAATCGAGTAAACAGCTTGACAGGTAGATACAAGAATTATGTTAAAAAATATCCTTGGTTTTATTCTAAAGGAGGGTGGACGGGGACTTAAAACCTGATTCCGAGAAATATGTAATCAATTACCAAATACACAAGATAGGCTGGCTATTCCAAACTTAATACTGACATACACATAAATTTATCTAAAAAGCAGGTCGAATACAATTTCGACTGCAGGTTGTGAGCATTTCTCAGTCAACAGTGGAAGTTTACCACACAAAGACACAGAAACCAATATAGCAATGCGATAAATTGTTCAGAGATCACTTACCCCTAGGATTCTTTCAGTATCATCAAGGGCCTTCTTTGTAGCCTCCATTGTCTTGTAGGTGATAAAACCAAAACCCCTACTCATAAAGAAAAGAGAATTTTATGGCAAGCTATTATAAGAAAAATAAATGCTGCACACAGGAAAAGAGAAGGGGTAGTACCGAGATCTGTTTGTCTCTTTGTCATATGCAACTGAGCCTTCTTCAATGTCACCATGTCTGCTGAAAAAACTAAGCAACATCTCACTTGTTATGTCTGGTGACAAGTCTCCTATATACAGCTTCCTCTGTGCTTGCTCTGGGGTGATAGTCACACTACTCAATCCTTCACAAGCTAAGTTGCACACAGCCAAACGACCCTGCATAAGAACAAAAAGAGAGCATTGTCATCAATACAATGAGAATCAGATGTGTAACTCTCACAAGCCTAGCCAGTAACAGACAACCAAGATGATAAACAATTCTCTTCAACCATACACCAACAAAAGCAGATAGAAAAAGCTCATTTGGTTACACTAAGTACTGCACTACAATGAATCTTTCAAATTACATTCGCGACATCATATGCTTAAACAACCGCTTCCCACAGACAAAATACCCAACTTGCACACACAATCTAGCTCCTTGTGAGGTTAAGAGACATGTTGTTAGTGGGCATCTAAGCAAATTTTTATTTCGTCAAGACCAAGAACAAACTCGCTGACTGGGTAATCTAAAAACTAAATCATAATACAAGATTCGGTAAAAGCTCACATCAATCAATTTGCTCGATGCTCCAAGTGCCTCCCGAGCTGACTCCATATTTTTGAAAGTAATAAAACCGTAACCACGAGACTTTCCAATTACTTTGTCATAGATAACAGCCCCTTCTTCAATTTCTCCATGAACTTCAAAGGCCTGGAAGAAAAAATTATCAGAGGAACACTCATAGGGAGAATGTGGTACACATAAGTGTTTCAGACAAATGCAGATTTCCAATCAAACCATATGCACAGTCACGAACAAGACAAGCAAACTGCTCAGCAGTCAAGCAACACACTCACAGCACACAATGTTTCTGAGGAAGTGTTCCATGCCAACCCACGGACAAATAGCTTTCTGTGTGCAGGATCACCACTTGCAACATTCATAATTTCTTCAGCTATCGAAGAATATTTGGAACCTCTTCACGCCAAAATATGCAGGCAAACACACATGCATGGAGTTAAGTCATTACACACATCACAAACTCGCAAAAACATAAGGATTGCTTCCTACCACTGACAGTAAAACATTAAAGTTTAGACATGCCTCCACCAGGAATTAATATAAAAATTCACAAAATCAAAAGCTTATAAACAAAAGTTCCAATTAACAGAAGATATGATACATGTAAAACATGAAACAAATGATCCAGAGTAGAAGCTAATTTACCATGCAGAAGTCATTTCCTTACTCTCGAGTGCAGACAAAAACACCCAAGACGCCCTAGTAAGAAATGATTGGATCTCGGTGCCACTGAACTCAAAAGTATTTACTATTGGTGTACACAGATTAGCCATATTAACTTTCGCAGGTTTCATTCGAACAGTTCCAGTTTGTATATTATGCAAGCAAGAGTAGTTTGATGAGTGCTAATCCCAGGAAGGATACGATTTAGAGTGGTATCCATGCTAGAGGGACATGAAGGGCTCCAGAGCTTCATTTAGAGATTTAGATTGTTATTTCATCTTGAAGACTTACGTAGTGGAGGACCTAGCAACAACCCTCATAGAGCACAACAATGACACTGCACGATTCATGACTATCTGGAAAAAATTAATGACTTTTCACCCTAGCAGAATCATGGCAAATTTTCCTACATCAATCTATAAAAAAAAAACAGACAAACTATAGGCCTACATAAGTGTTACTTCTTAGCCTTCCAGTGCGGCCAACTACTCGAAAAGCTACAGACACAACCCTGATAATCAGCTGATAACCACCACCCTGATAATCTTGTACTATGGCATTTCCAAGATTTACAAAACCTGGATGTTCCTCAGCCCCATGTATTCGGAGATAAATGCCACACGCGATTAGAAGATTGGATTTCCCAATTTCTCTCAACAGCTCTTTATGCCCGGAGAGCCTATAAATAACTCTTAAGAAGCGCCACAATAACCGAAAACATGATCATCAGACAAAGCATTACTCACTAACTCACCATAGCCGAAATCTTAATATAGCCTAATAAACCTTCTTCAAATCTTCCCCCCTTCTTTCCTCTACCTTAAGTAGCGTAACGATGACACTACACACAGCCCATCAGACAAGCATTGCTCACGAACTCAGCCTTAGCCGAAATCTTAACATAAACTAATAAACCTTGTTCTAAGTATTTTACTCCAATGATGCATAATTTCATCCCACAGAAATACAGAGCAAGGTTCATAATACAAGACCTAATTTTCCTAACCAATTAAAATTAACACATGAAAATTCATCAACTTCAGCAACAAGTTATAGCAATTTGAAACAAACCCATGATAGAATAGCAATTAATTAAGAAAACCCAGAAAATTAATCTGAAAACGATGAATAAATAATTAAAATTTGGATGACAAAAAACACAAAGTTAGAGAATTCCATACAATTTGGTAAGGAGATCAACCAACTGGTTTTTTGCGAGGGGTTCAAGTAAAGAACGAAGCTTTTCTGCAGAAGCTTCACTATTATCGTCTTCTACAAGCTTCCTCTTCTTTAATTCCTCCATGTTTTCTTCTCTTGTTTGGGGGTGACACTTTGCGGCGCAGCAGAACCTGTTTAAGTGACAGTTTGGCGCAGCAGTGGATAAAATGTTGGGGAAGAAATTTCTCCTGGGACTTTTATTAGGGAACCATTTGACTACCTTGGGCTATGTTTTAGGCTTCACTAATCGCTACCCTGAAAGAGATTGCTCACACGGTTTTGGTAAAGAGGGCGAGAGAAAATGGTATGCTTTGGCGTTGAGGCTCAATAGTTAGTCTCTAAACAACATGTTCCGTTGTTAACATAACTTTCTTTTGATTCCTTGCAACGAGCTAGTTTCATCCACGTGGCACGTACTAATTTATCTTCAAATCATTTATCGTCGTCTTTTTTCTCAATATTTAGACTCTTGAACATACGTACAATGCATTCTTTCAATCGTATATGAGAGTACACTGAAAACCAACCCAACCTAGACGAATACAAAAATGAAAAATGTTTGAGTGGCCAGTGTGGGTGGTTCGGCTTCGTCGACGACCTGCGAGCATGGTGGTGGCGGTGCGGTAGTCAGACTTGGAGAGAGAAGGCATTCTCCTAGAGGAGCATTGCTAAGCGATTTTGTAGTAGTAGAAAGAGACCGTTTTTTTAAGGGATGACTATTGGCACTCCATGGAAATCTTCTTGCATTCCCACCAACATTATTTTAACTCAAAGGAACCTAGTGGGAGTGCATGAAAATTCCTACGTTGTGCTAATAGCATTTCCCTTTCTTAGAATCTGCCTTCATATATTCATATGTAGTCCTTTAGGGGTGGAGTCATGGATTATTGCCTACTTGGGGGGAGGGGGGGAGCAAAACTTCATCTCCAAATTTTTTTATCCTAGAGCAAAAGAGAACTTCACCAAGAAAAGTTTCATTATTAGAGATTCCTCATTAGAAATGAAGAGTGATGGGATTATAGAAACATCCACACATGATCAATCGACCATGGTTCTACAATGAAATGTGGCGTATATATGAGTGGCGCATACATAACACGAGCATCATCACAATGACACCGGAATTCGCCACACCAAAAAGTTCGAACAAAAACTAACTGAATAAAACAGTGTTACAGTTACTGGTCACCCATTGCCACCCACATCTTCCCCAAAAATTCAAATCAAGATATCTTCCTATGTCAAACTTAGTAAAGTACCTGTGCAGGATACTCTAACTGGCAAGAAAATGAGACAGCAGTCAAATCTGAGATCAATGCTAAGCTACTTTTAGCGATTCAGAAAGCATGTCATGGCCACTTTTGATTATCTCTGGTGCAGTACAACCTCTGGAGTCTGAACTAGACTGATTTCCTTAAGCTTCAAGACTCCCAGCATAATCCTCGATGCTTTCGTGAAGTGATGACACTCCTCATCTGACTTTCAATGGCTAACTTATCTTGGAGTGTAAATTGGTGTTATACCGTAACCCTTCTTGACTCGAAACTTCAAAGCTGAATGATGGACCATCTGGAGACATATTCTCTGAACTGTGAGTGCTTTCAACACTCTGCTTGGCCTTTTGTTGCTGATCAAACATCATTTTCAGCTGCCTCCCCTGCTCTTCGATTCTCAGTTGAAGATTACGCTGAATCTGTTACAGAAAGATGTCCAAAACGCCAAATTTAGATACTTTAATTTAGACCTTACAGTTATCACTGTCAACTTTAGACCATATTAAGATACTTTAGACCTCATGGTTCTTTCAAAAAGAGCAAAAGAAAAGTAAGATTTTACACAAACTTTTCGTTTTTGTGAAACGGTCATTCATAGACCAACCCCGTTACTCAATAGTTCAATGTTGTCACAAAATGAGTTTGGCTAGGTGACATGAAATTTCATGTGGAAACGGGTTCATCCAAAAGTTTATAATAAACGTCCATCATGTCAACTTTTAAGCACATTGCAATCATGTGGCTGTACTTACTAAACAGTACCTCTAATTGTTCGTGGAGACGCCTCTGGACGTCTAGTTGAAGCTGTAAGGCCTCTTTGAGTTGAAATCCGCTACAAGATCAATTAGAAGGAGTGAGTGATGATGAAAGACTTGTTGTAAGAGTTTTTATTGTTTTTAAGTTCAGTAGGTTGGTTAGTTACGTTTTCATGTCAAGCTGTGTGATATCAGTAAAGCTACTTCCCTTCTGATCTGATTTTCCTGCAACACGATTACATCAGAAAACAAAGTCAGACAATATGACATATAAGAACAAATCATAAACCGTACTATAAGTAATATGACAGATTCAAGAAACACCAAAAAAGATTAATCTGAAGATTCTGAACAAGTCCTGTAAGCGTAATCCCCGTTCTTAATCAACTCTTACTGGTTCCAAATACCGCGCAATAATAATTATAAACATAATTAGACATAGAGGATTAAGCTAACTTGGTAAACCTTATAATGTGAGAAGCACTAACTGCCTAAGTAGTGCATAATATAAGTGTATTATATCTGACTACTTGAACTAATTAAATCCTTAACCCCATTTGACTTTGTTAATATCTTATACATTAAACAACCCTGCTGACTGTATGCTGCGCGACGCCTACAAGTAGCGCGAATCTGTGTTTTCCAGAAGCTTTTAAAAAGTCAGTAATCAGACATTGTTTAGCGAAAACTTTAATCTAAAAATAATGCACATATATGCTCAGGTTAGTCACTTTCTTCTCTTTGGCTGATTCACAGAACGTTAACATTGGAATACAATATGCATGCATTGTTTTCTCAAAGGAAAGCGAGGTGTGTGCTATACTGCTATGAACTATTAAAAGATAGCGTATATAGGTGTGCAGAAAGATTCAAGATTAGAGTAGCCGACTACGACATCTTCCAATAGAACAGCTCAATGGACTACGCTATATGATTACAGGTTGACATACTGCATACCAAACTGAAGTTTCTAAACTTTCAGGAATGGTTTCGTAACAAAGTTTCGAAACCCCATTTCAGAAATTTCTCTGAAAGGCAAAAACTTGAGTAAAGCGGTCTCACTATCTCAGTTTCTTAATCAAAAGCTTAAAGATCACACTTTTAAATTGATAATAGTGTAAGGCCGTCTCACCCAAAACCGAGCTAGTATCTCCAGACTCTAAGGCAAATGACAAACATGATGATACATCTCAGAACAAATGAGTGGAAAGCTTTACCAAAGGGACAAAAACATGATGTTGACTATACTCTACTGGTGCATAAATTCTTAGTTCATGTCTTCCTCTTAAGTTAAAAGATGGAAAAGTACCAGAACCAATGCTCTTTGAATCTGGCTTAAAATACGTCCACAAGATATGGAATACAAAGTTAAAACAACAGATCGTCGGTTTTGCATCTTCCTAGTACAAATAATGTAACACAACAGTTCAACGATAGCTATATCGCATAAACGAATCTGTACTGAATACTGAACACTGATCAGTAAGTGTAGGTTTCATGAACGAGTTGTAGTAACTAACATATTCTTTTTGAACCAAATAAAGCAAAGATTCAGTTTTATCTTAAGATGTCTGAGCACCAACAACATTGATAGGAGGATAGGCATTTTTTCGATTTGTCAAATGCCAAACTCATTGGTATTATTTCTGAGTGGGATGAGTCTAATACCATTAAACATTAGTCAATCTTATTAACTAATTTTCTTTTTTGGATTTACACATTGATTAATAGCATCTAATTATTCATATTGTTTGTAGAAAGTTGTACTTCTCCAATAATGCTGCTCGTATAAAATACCATCTAACTGATCAATCAATGTCGTTATGCAAACATTATTGCTCAGATATGGCGCTATGCTCTAAAGTTGGACATCGATTCTAACCTACATTGTTTGTCTACCATTATCATCGTAAGGATACTTTGTCACTTACAGGAACATAGCACTTAAAACAAGACATATTGAAAGTATCACTTTGAAAATCATCAGGTTTAGTGTTTACCTTCAGGAGAATCAGGCATGAACTTTGCTATTCGATATTTCTGCAAGTTCAAGTATTTCCGAAAAAGATTCAAAATCTAAAACGTAAGAGTAAATGAGTGATCATAGATGCATTACTACTGATTGATACCTGTAGGTGGCTTTTGACATGGAAAATGGTCAATCCATCAGATTTCATAAGCTTCAGTATAGACTTAGGGGTTGCCTCTGAAAAATGAAAAAGAAGACTAATAATTCGTAAAGGAAATCAAGCATTCCTCTTAATATACAGGTGAATTAAGCATATGAAGGAAGATCACTCACTCTCTGCACCACCAAGACGGTTAACACATTCGACAAACTTCTCATGAAGTTCTGTTGTCCATCTAATCCGCGCCTTACTTGAAATGGCAGCTCCTGTTGAGGGAGAATGGCCACAGTTGATCAG
>JBBYHQ010013497.1:0-10705 GCA_038382645.1 Spergularia azorica | reverse complement strand
CAGATTAATTCCATGTGCAATATTGTGACAAGTGAGAAAAGCTGCTGCAAGATGATCAACATCACCAGCCTGAAAATCAAAAACAGCAACATCATCGCGTGCTTCAAAAGCAACCACATATTTCAAGTTTTTCAACCAATTTTGATAAGACTGTCCAATTAAAGGTCGGGCTATCTTAGCTAGAGATTTTCAGTGAGCTCATAAATTCTAGAGTAAGCTTTCAGAATCTAAAGATTGGTTCTAAACACAATTACATCTCAAATCCTCACACCAAGCTACACGAACTAACATTGTCTGACCATAAGCAATAAAAGCGGGTCTATCCCAGGTTGCATACAAAGAAACAACAGAAGTTCACAATGAGGCAGAAAAAAAAAAAACAAAAAAAAAAAAGACTAAGACTTGGTAACATCACATACCTCTCCACAATGTGGCCGGAATTTTATGGTTGTCATACCCTTGGACTCACGCAACTGCCAGAATGAAAAAAACATAGAAATTAAACACTGGCACCACAAAGAGCAGCTACTCACCCCCAACAAGATGCAGAACCACTTAAACCCAGAGCTAGACTAAACCACTAAAGCCAGCTTATCTTACATGAAATTATATTGCTTGAACTGTCAAATCAGGTTTTCAATTTAAAACAAATTCTGTAGAAAGCAGATATTGATACAAGAAGACAAAGTAAGCATTGGCTGGAACTATAGGGGTGCACGAAGATATCTTACAATACAGTTAGTACCACAGAACAGACAAACTGCAACTACTGACATAAACCATACACACAAATGAAGAATACACAAGAATATTCCAAACAGTTAATACATGAGATTATTTAGCAATTTAACAGCCTTGATCAAGTATAATAAAGTCTGATTTCTGTTGCAATGATATAAACGTGAAAAGAAATTAAATGAGTACCTTGTTCAACGTATAGAGATTTGCATAACAGTAATACACATAATATGAATACGCAGGATTGAAGATCTTCGTCCACTGTTCAGGCGTAGGCATATGCTTTGTGGGGCGTCTTTCAGGCTTACTTTCATCATCCACCAGATCTAGTCCAACCACCTAGAGAGAACACCCATACACATCAGATTATAGCAATGCAGAAACATGACCACATAAAATACGCGTAGAATAGTGAGTCTTTACACCCAAGAGACAAATATTATTTCTTCTTATCTAGTGTATGTACTGCCACATTTCTGTCAGTTAGTGCGTAATGCATGTGTGAGGGTTAGGCAGGGCTATACCTGAAGGGATTCAAATCGTTTGCTTGCACAAGGGGAATATAAATCAAGACAACAGTCTAGCTCAAAAAAAATAAAAAATAAATAAGATGCAGAAAGGGCTTTCAGTATTTCTCTTCATCTTTTTTTTATTATTTATTCTACGTTTTGGGGGGGTAGTGCCAGTGGGTGGGGCGCTTTGGTTAACCAACATAGAAAACTTTTTAGAAGTCCAGAAAGCTTTGTAAGCAACACTGCTAAAAGTCAATCCTTTTTCTTTTCTCGGCACATCAGCTACTTCTATGCCATCGGGGTCTAGGAAACACCTACTTGGTGCCAATGGTGGTAATCAAAGAACAAGAGCAGCTCCTAAGATATTTCTACACATATCAGAAGTCGTTTGAAGTCTCTATTTTTTTTTTTTTTTTTTGGTTACACGTTTGAAGTCGTTTGAAGTCTCTATGACACAACATGTATGTCCCACATCCACACATCCAATGTGCACAAGGACAGCAATGAAAACGCATGATTATCAAAGATAATTATCAGCAAATGAACAAGGGTTATGATACCTGCTTCAGGAACAGGTGCAAGTGAGGATGGGAATTTGGATCAACAGTGACCTCAAACAGCGGAAGAAAGATGTTGTCAAGCATGTTTTGGAAAGATGTCACAATACCCATATCCTTGTATATGTTATACAGTCTCGGAATCTGAGAAAAATGAGTCTTGCAGTGAGTGGAGTACCAAAAACAGGTGATAGACTGCAAAACTTCTAAAAAGAATTTATTAGTCTGCTTAAATCTTTGTAATACAGCAAGGTACAGAAATGCACTCAACATACCTGAATCAACCAAACGACATTCTCACTGTACAAATCATTGTTAACAATCCAACTAGCCAATTGGTCCCACTCGCTTTGCTTTCGACCATAAATAGATATTCTGTACTCTGCCATCTGTAGAAAATATCAGAAATCATGTATTGGCAAAGTTATTACAACTCAAAGAGAAAAGCAAACACATTATCAGGAAAATGTCCAGTTCATAAAATGATAAGGCTCAAGCCATGAAGGTGTTAAACCTCTATGAACGGCTGTAAGATGAGCCTGGAGAATGGAAACCTAGTGATCTAAAGGAGAGCCATATTTCGACAGCATATGCCAAACTCCTGAATCCTTTTCCAGACAGAATTTAGAAACATTTCTGAAGAATTTAAGTCTTAAGTCCATATTAAGAGATGCAACTGCCATCCCAAAGGATTGCTAATAGGAGGATTTCACAGGAAAACACAAGTATCAGATCCCTTCACAGAGAAGAACAAACGCCAGATGGCTACCCAGGCTGTTTCACGATTACAGAGCAGACAAATAAAAAGTTAAAAGGGCCGACAGTAAAAAGGGCAGCCCGTTGCACATTTGCGTCCCCGTAAAGAGAGGGTCTGGGAAGGGTCCCACCACAAGGGTGTATAGGGAGCCAGCCTTCCCTTGCCACTTTTTGGACAAGAGGCTAGGAATTGAACCCAAGAACTATCGATCACACAGCAACATCTTTACCGGTGCGCCAAGGCTCCCCTCCCCTTCTTAAAGGGCCGACAGTAATAAATTAAAAAAAAAAACACACAAGTGTCCAGGTCTCCAATCTTTCATTGAAATACCGAATATACTTTCCCAGCCACTTCATGAAGTATGAAGTATTCAAATTGACAGATTTAATGAAATAACCCAACGTTTCTCTAGTCTTCAAAAAATAACCCATCCTCTGATGAATATAACCCGACGTTAAATGTCATGTTATGATAATATCTCAAGACTCCCCTGAACAAGAATCTCCGGCACTTCTACTGATGATCTAACAAAAAAAACTTATGTAAAGGCTGGCCAATTGCCATTAAAAAAAAATATTAAAGTTCCCTTCTCTTCTTCTTCTTCTTCTTCTTCTTCTTCACTTGAAATTTGGTCCAAAGCAAAGTCCCTCATATTGAATTGAAATAGCAGCATGAGTAGCTTGCATCTCATTTTAACATTATAGATGTATAGCGGTTAAATAATCTAATAAGCTACTGATGTAAATTTGTACTCATGATTATTCATTATGTTAAGTTGCAACTGCAGTTGGTAGGAACATCAATCTGATGCCATTGAGAATGACACTTGAGATCAACAAGCTCTAGTAAAAAAAAAATTCCTCTTATTTAGCCTACCATTTTTTATCAGTTTATTTCGTTTCACTAGCAAGTTAATGATTCATACGTTTTCTGAATGCATTGTGATATGGGTTCTATATGTGTTTGTGATTAGGGTAGATGAGTCAGAACAAGGAGTGCCTAAGATTATTCTTGTTTTGGGGAGTCTCGGGATAACACTGTCACGTGAAGTCAAACATTGAGCTATTTTCATTAGGTATGCCTATTCAAATTTTTGTCATCTCCTCAAGATATCATTGCAATATACTTTTCTAGTTGCTTCCCGAACTAGGACACATTCAGATATCATTGTCATCTCCTCTAGGTTCCCAAACTGAAAGGTAATAAAAGTTGAAATACTATCGTTGCTAAGCCAATGACATGCAGAAAAGATGCAGGTCCGAAACAAGCTTCAACAGATAGCTAGCTAATGGCAAGTGACTCCTCCACTCTGAAAAACAATTAGCCGACAAAGACGGGAATATGCCATTGTTCAACTCTAAAGAAAGAATGCAAGCATGCTAAAAGAAGGTCCAGAAACAATCAGGATTTACAGATAAATCCCTCCCGCCACCCATGCAAAGAAATGCTAACACATTCATGTAAGCAACAGAATACCTGATATTTGCTGGCTTCCAGGTCGGAGAAAACTTGCTTTGTCAGCTCCCCAAGAAAGCGCCCTGCCACAGGGGAGATATGTAAATATATACTCCGTAGCATATAGAGCGAACAATAAAAGGCAACAAACAAACAAACAAAAAAAAGACAAATAAACCCAAGCACAGGCATCCTCGACATTTTTCCAAACAAATCTTCAGATATCACACTCGATCAGTCACAGAAACCAACGGAAGAGGTTGCAAGACTCTATTTGCAAAAAGAATATGCTGTGAATGGATATTGGGAACCAGACTGCATGGGTATAATGCAATTAGCTAAAAAGGGGCCAACCACCCATGATAAGCAATGATCAATACAAATCTACATATTGTGAGTATAATGAGTAAGAAAGTGTTTTTTTTTTCTTTTTTCTTTTTTTCTTTTGAAGCTGCAAATGAGATACTAACAAAAAAGTTGCTGAAGAAGGTGAACAGGAATCCAACGAGCCACATCATCTTAGACCTATACTTTCCCATTTATATGACATCACGTCATTCATATTATCTATGACCTGCTTTCTTATTGCGATAAAAATTCAGCAACAATATCACACTTATTCTATTGTTCAAAACTCCAATTCAAAAAGAAGTTCAGAATTGCACAAGGATGCAAAAGAAGATTTATTTTATTATGTTTAGAACTACAATGTACCAATTCTACCAACCTTGGATGAGATTATCCTGTTTGAGAAATATTTCACGGAGTCTACTTTGACCGCAGGGATTGTACTTGAGGTTGAACTTGTCAAAACGATGGAAAGTGCTCTTGTCAGCATGAACATCCAAAAGGTCAACGTTTAGGTCATATCTGTGTATCCACGAGAACAGAAGGATCAATCTAACATCCTAAGTCCATATATATTTAACTAAAGCATAATACAAACAAGCCAGTTAAAAAAAAAAAATGTAGTCGTAAGTAAGGAGGCTCATGAAATTATTCTCTACCCAGTCAAATCCAGGCTCTCAAAAACTTCTTTCAAAGTTAAATACGTTCCATCACGGAATATCACGACCTGAAACAGGTACAGAGACATCAGTAAAATATATTGATTAGAATATTCAAGAAAGCATAAAGAAAATATGTTGAGTGAACAAGTAATTTCCAAGTATGAACCTTAAGATCTCAAACAAATTATCAACATATCTAAAATAAGAAAAACCCAATGCCAAAACATGGATGACCAAAAATATATTTAGTATAAGAGAGCGAAAACCTACCTCATCAGGCTCCTTTCTCAGCTTTGATTTTATAAACCTCAAAAGATGCTTCTGGTTCATACATGCTGAATGGTGAACATGGGTATCAACTTTTCTGACATTGTAAAAGTCACGATGAGGTGCACTTTTTTGCGCAAGAAACTCCCTATCCGCATTGAGCATCAAATGAAGATTGAATTTCTGGATGGAAGTCCATAAAAAGCTATTTTTAAACCATCCTTACAGAAAGATAATAAACACATTTATTAGCATGAAAATATGAGAAAGTAGCTACTTGTTCCAGCAGATTTAGCCGGTGGTGGCATAAAGTTCGAATGTTTCCAGCTGCAATAACTCGAAGAATGTGATGAAGATCAGTGAAGAATGTTGTCGCGTCCGCAACAGGGAACAGCTTCTCTTTCGCTGGGAAACAGAAGTAACCAACATTAAAAACAACAGTAAGTATTCCAAAAATCAGCTCAGTAAGGAATAGTTACTAAAATAAAACACAAATGGATAACATAAATTAAGCAAACATGAGTACTTACAATCTTTATTAGCATAAACTTGCACAACCCCATCCTCCATTTGGAAAATGTGCTGCAAAAACGAGATAGAACATGAGAAGAGATGCCCAAATAGGAAAAAAGAAGCCAGTAGGATCAGGATGAGAGTCCACAGTCACTGTATCTGTAAATCAAATGAACCAGTGAAGAGAAGACTGCATACTCACATCAGTTTTTTTCTCAGGAGCAAAATAAAATGGGTTTGGGTTAGGTTTTGGTGTACTGGGATCAGATATGATCTCTCTTTCCCATGGAGCGATTTCTTCCCGGAACACATAGCTTTCCCGCAGTTCGAGACATTCTTGAAGAACCGAATAAGATTCCACTTCATCCGGTGCTGGGGTTTCTGGAGAGATAGAGCAAGAAAGGGGAATCAGATGGGATGTCTATAGCATGGGTCATAGGGCTCGGACAAGAAAATTTATCCACTAGAATATGGTAAATAATCTACTGACACTTATCATGAAACATACCAAGTGTTGATCAGGACACATAACAGGGGTTGATGATTATAGTTATGTCCTTAACTCTCATTGACGAACTTTTGTGTCCTAATTTCCTTTTGGAGACTGGTGCACACAAGTGTATATCATTCATTGATGGTAGCGAAATTAACCAATTAAGACCATTTTCAAAAAGATTCCATAAAGGGCAGCCCGGTGCACATTGGCGTCCCCGCAAAGCGAGGGTCCGAGGAAGGGTCCCACCACAACGATGTAATGGGGGCAAGCCTTCCCTTAAATTGATTAAATAAACAAAGTGCTGAAAACCTTAGAAGCTCTCTTGCAGCCCAAGACACATATCACCCCCCCCCCCACCCGGCCAAAAAAGATCACAACATGCAACCATGCAGCAGAAATTGAAACCAAATAGCAGAAAACCATCAGCTCCTCCAACACAAAAATAAGGACACATACAGGTCCCATTGAAGATTAAGAGAAACAGCAGAAAGGTACCTCTTGGAGATATTTTCAACCGGACAAATGTTTCTTGCTCAGGCTCTTTCCTCAGAATGTCCGCAGCAATGGGATCAGGCTGAACACCATGCAGATCGCCTGATACACTGTGAGAGCGGATCATGCTTGCAGCAGCAGCTATAGGAATTTGATCTCCATTGCTGTTATCGCCGGGTAAGTCCTGATATTGGCCTTTTGTTTCGGAACCCTGATAAAATAATGACAAGACACTAGGTTAGTTTTTAACATGCTCCATCATCTGTTTTGGGTTTGCCATCTGTGGGCATCGAAGGTGAAAAGAAGAAGAAAAACTTAATCGCAGAACTAAATGGCCAAGAAAAAAAAAAAGGTAAGAGAAAAGCTATGAGTTCACCAGGCTGGGGTCGTTTATTGATACACCACGAACTTACATTGTTTCCATTAGAATGGAGGTATGCAGGATCCAACTTAGAGTTATCACTGAATATGTCTTCATCGTCAGACTCTTCTACACTTTCAAAAGCGCTTGCAACAGGGGACTTTGGAGACGTAGACCTAATCAGGTGAGTAGATCTGCTAGCTGAACTTCCAAGGCTTGTACCTTTTCCTAAACCAGGATAATCAAATCAATACACACAAAAAAAGTTCCTACAAAAATATATCTAAACACAATGAACAAAACTGAAAATCAGAAACTGAAACATTCCAAAACAGGAGCCAGCTACTTCATATGGCACTCAACCCCCCCCCCTCTCCCTCTCCTCTCAAAGTATGACAATCTTTGGGCAACACAGGATATTACAACAGAGCGGTGATACATCAAACCAAAAAAAGTTTGTATTTTTAGGAGGGAACTTTCTGTTTTTTAGGGGTTTGGGATACAAAAGAGTTACCTATAGCTCTCAAACACCACTTAAAGGACCCTGGAGATACATATATATTGTAAATGTGAGAGCACCATATCCATGAAGGTTGACATGACTTAACAATAGTACAGCTCCATACAGTATCTATTCACGAATCCTAAATCACTAGTTCACTACCAACGACTTAGCATCTGAGTGACAACTCACAATAGATGGAACTCAGACCTAAACCTCATAATCATAAAATCTACACAAGAAGCGAACCCGCAGAAATTGCTACCTGGAGCAGTTTTTTTTTTTTTTTTTTTGGCTCAACTTCCCTGAACTAGAGCCCATATAGCATTTGCATGTTGAAAAAGGGAAAGAATCTTCATACTGAGAAAAGGAGCAAAGCACTTCCATACTTGTATAGGAAGGTAAGCAGACCGTACTCAAGGTCACTAGTTTATAAGGAGTAGACCCTAGGGAGTCCTCAAGACAATGCAAGTCACTATATTGCCGCATATCAGATGCTAGAAACATTGTAGCTTTTTTAATCCTCAAATCAATCAAGATGATTGACTACTTACATCTTTAGGATCCAATGCCATGAACAATAGGTAGGAGTGTAGGACATGCCTAATTGTAGCTCTCAAAGCCTACAACTTCCCTACACATTGCTATTTAAAATTGACGATTTTCATTTTATAAGCAAATCACTCAATTGTGAACCTTCTTTTCCAGTATCACGGGGTGGAATGTGCAGGTTACCCAAGGATGGTGTATGATTCGACATCACTTTCCATTTCGAATATCCAAGACATATGAAGTTAGGAGTTTTCCATTGTATGTAAGATAGCATTTGCTCGAGAGTGAGAATCCTAGCCAAGCGAAGATCCACTGGACCTAGCTGAGGTCTCCTTCACGCACATTTCTTCTTAATTTATGTCAAAAAGAGTCGATAAAATACTCAAAAAGAGTCGATAAAAGACTCTGAATTCTTAAACCAGTATTGTGCAACGATAGCACTGCATCCCAATCGGAATGTTGGCAAAAAAAACGCTGGAATTCGAGAAGATGTACCAGTGTGAGACAAGTCAAGCCAAACAATATGACAGGAAGTTTTGGGAAGGGGGTCAAAACGCCACTTCCTTATTTGAAACTTTGTGGACCGCCTAAACTAGCGAAATTTATGAAGATTACTTATACCCTGAAACTACTGTCCAGCTTCCATAAAATCCCCCAACTTGGAAAGCAATAAATTGTATGCTACCTTACAGCAAATTGACTAGTTAAAAAATAAATGCTCGGTAAAAGAGGATATCACTTAAAACCGACACCTAATGTCAGTCAGAACTCAGAAGGTAGCACTTGCCTCCAACTGCACAATAGCTTCTGAAGACGGAATATCTATTATAAAAACTTGAGCAAACCACTCAATTTTTTCAACACAAGCTGAAAGTCTGAGCAACTATGACACCACTTCTACCTCCATCCACAAGCAGAAAGTCTGCGCAACTGAACAAGTTCAACCACTTAACGGTACTAAGAACCTTATACTCACACGACATTTGCATATCAAGGATTTACTCCTCGAAACCTAGGAGTGGTAAACCCTTATCGTAACCATGTCTACCTTATATCACTCCTTTAGCTTTCGTGTTGCAATTATTGTGATGATAACTCAGGCTGCCTTCTTACTTTAACTACTCTAGTCCTAGAATCGAGCCGATTAACTGTGGAAATAGAGAACGATTTTCGTTTACGCGACTCATGTCTACACAGGCTCGAAATACAATCACCGCACTCCATTAATTACCATCTCAACATCGTCATCACAATCATCATTATACGCAGATATAGTCTTCGCATTTAGCTTAATAAACACGCCAACTAACATTAATTTATTCTATAAATACTTCGTCTAATGTATAATCACAATATCAAAGCATAAATTACGGCGAAAAATTCAACAAACTTCATAGTTCATACCTTCCGATAACGTACGGAGCCTCGGCAACCCGACCGGAATACCGTCAACAGGAACAACACCGTTACGCTTCTCTTCACCATCAACCTCGCCGCCACCAACCGCCGTAACATCCGGCAGCGACGCAGACGCACGGCGGTAAGGTCCGACACTCTTCCGCCGCCGGCGGCGATAATGACGAATCGAAACGTCGTCATCCTCGGTGGCGGCAGCGGCGGCCTCTTCCCGCTCCCGGTCGGTCTCGAGCGTCTTAGCGAACTCGAGAAGCTGCGATAAGGTTTTCCGGTGCATGTAGAAAGCAGAGACGGCGACGAAGGAGGCGCCGACGAGCGCCGCCATGGCTAAATGGAGGGCATAATTGTCCATTTCGTACTAATCTATTCTCTCTCTAATCTAATTAGTGTGATTATTAAGGTTTAAGGATTGTGTGTGTGTGAGTAAAACCCTATTGGAGAGAGAAAATGGGGAGAAATGGTGGAGTTTGGATATTTATAGGGGAAGGGGAAGAGTGAAGAGGACGACTCATCAATCAGTTTAGTTTCTCTCTCTACCAACTAGTAGTTTCTCTCTCTAGAATTGATTGAGTGATTGGAGTTATCATCAGCAGTTTTGGGCTCTTTTTGGTTGGTTCCGAAAAAGTATATTGTTCCTGTGCTATTGCATATTCCTCCACCTTTTCAGTGTGATATAGAAAGACACCCAAATATCAGATTGGTATAAAAACAACTTAAAGAGACAGATTGGTATAAAAAAATCGCAAGAGAGTCAAATAAGCCTAACTTTATATTGGGGTTGAAAAATCGACAAAAATAATTGCTTATATTTTTTCAAAAATATGAAAAACAGTTTTCTACTACTATTTTTACAAAAATAAGTTGTACCATGAAAAATATTTTAAAATTTAGTTAATAATCATTTTTCTTATTTTTGAAAATGAAAATTAATTTTTTGTGTCGATTTTCCAACTTTGGGGAAAAATAGGCTTATTTGACTCTTGTTGTTTATTTATATACTAATATGTCTCTTGAAGTTTCTTTTATACCAATCTGGTATTTTGGTGTATTTTTATATACCAATTTGGTCATTTGGCC
>JBBYHQ010013487.1:0-10707 GCA_038382645.1 Spergularia azorica | reverse complement strand
CGAGGCGTTTCGCCAAGACAAGAGTCTATAAATTGCCCTACTAAGGTCGAGGGCATTGTTACAACTAACAATTGCCTCGAGCGGATTAGAAGTTGCCCCACCTCAATAGCGACACACGTTCCCAACTAGGGCTCGCATCGAATAAAAAGTTCAGCTGAGAACAAATTCGCCTACGTTGGATGAAATGCCGTAGCTCCCTAAACTTCGACTTGGAAAAAGGGGGGCCAATAGGAAGCCTCCCCTCGAATTGCTTACCGCTAGTAGACGGGCTTCGACCAAGTATTTTTACTAACACTCCTCGCAAGTATACCACAACCCATGGTAGAACCGAGGCACCGCGAGCATAAGTGTCCGATGAATAATCGAACTAAGGCAGGGGCTAAGCGGGACGCAACTCTGTCAACCCTCCCCCAACGAAGGGATGGGGACATTCGCCTCGAGGGCAAAATAGTATACAGGTGACGGAAATAAGTTCTAGGTTGCGCAAATGGGTTAAAAATTATAAGCACTCAACGGTGCACCGCACTAAGAATGCAAAACAAGTTGAGGCCAAACACCCTGAAAAATGGGCGGCCTCGACGATAATGTTAATGGCCAAACACCCTCGAAAGGGCGGCCTACATACGCAATATTTAAAGTATATTTTTTTCATTTCACATTGCCAAATTAACATCTATGGCGGAGAATTGGATGCAGGATCTTCAACCGGCTTGGTGAAGTCGAAAGCTGCTGGCAGGTCATACAACTCCTTCTTGGCCGCTGCCTCCTCCGCTGCTGCTTCTGCCTCGAGATCGGCGTCCTCGTCTTCGGCTTCCCCTGCCTCGGGAACCTCACCAGCTTCTTCCCGGTTATGCTTGTCCAGCTCGGCACGGTAAGCAGCCTTGAATTCCTCCTCAGACAGCTCGAGAGTACTGAGATTGAAGTTTTTGAGAGCCGAGCATGCGAGCCGAAGGCCCAACTCTATCCCCTCTTGCTTAGATGAGGCCTTAGCAAGATCGGTCAGGTAAGCATAGCCAGGCGAGGCAAAGAGAGTGGCGACAGCCGAACAAGCCCGATTTGCCCATAAGGTCACATGGCTCGAGGCATTGACCAGCTTGAGACTCAGTTGGTCAGCGTCTTCCTTAGCCTGGGACAGCTCTCTCGCCAGCGAGATGGCCTTCGCATCCGCCTCCGACATGGCAACCATTGCCTTCTCACTCTGCTCGTGGCATTCGGTGACGTTCTTTTTGGCTCCCACCAACTCGCGCTCGGTTGTCTCCCTCGCTGCCTCCTCCTCCCTCAGCTTTGACTCTATCATCGAGCACTTCTCCCTCCATTCAGCTGCCTCGCTCCAAGCCTTTGCCAGCTCCCCCTCGCGAATGTACTCGTCAAGGATCTGTTCGGCGTCGCGCCTCTCGCCTTGGCTAACCAGCACGGCGACCTGCGAATAGGGAAACTATTAGTACTCGATGAGACATAAGGAGGAAAAAGGAACAGTTGTTACGAGTACCTGGAGAGCGAGTGCTATCGCTTTCTAAGCCCAGTTGTCGGGCCGAGGAGTATTACAAGCCAACTCGCACAACGGCTCGGCAGCCCTCCATAGTCAGGGGTTCCAAGCAAAGCCCCCAAGGCACGCTGAGAAGCTAAACGATTAAGGCATAAAAGTCGAAAAAAAAAAAACACCAAATGTAGATGCAAGGAAACGGTTCGAGGAAATTACCCGTCAAAAAGTCCTAGCCGCCTACATCCGTCCTCTTGGCAGCCGATGTCTCGCCCCCCTCGAGCGGCCTCTTGCCTCGACGCCGAGCAGTGAGAGCGCCCTGCGATGGCCGAGGCGTCAGTATCGAGAAAAAGTCACCATTACAAAAGGAAGTGTTAATACAAGAAACGGGACAGGATTACCTCTTCATCCTCATCCTCGGAGCCATCCGAGGCCAAGATGGGAATCACCCTAGGGGTCGGCGCTCCGGGTCCGATCACGACACCCGAAACCCTCTGTCTCGGAGCCGTTCCCGCTGAACCCTGCATGATCGCCCCGTTTGGGATCATAGAGTCGAGGGGAGTGGCAGCTTCAGCCCTCGAAGGGGTGGCAACTCGAGCCATACTAAGAGGTGTAGCTTGGATGGGAGTGGTCGACACGCCAAAATCCAAAGCGACCCTTTGAGATGGTCGAGCCTGAGTCGGCCCAGCTGATGGAGGCTGAGGCCGAGACGATGGAGAGGCCCTCGTTGTAGTCGGTTGGTCCCCCGTTGGTCGAGCCTCGCCTTCTCGCGGAGTCGTTCGAGCCGCCTCGGATCGGGCAGCGTTTCGAGCGCTCCTCGAGCTCTCCCTTCTAGCCCTTTGAGCCATGAGTCGATTCAGGTTCGGCATAGTGGCACTCCAGCGGTCGAGGTTCGCTTTCACTTGAGCGTGAGCAGCACTTGAAAAGCAGACAACGACAACGAGTTAAGCAAAGAGCGATGTGTATAAAGGAAGCATACATTAAATCGAGGCATACTTTCCTCGGCGTCACTCTCGGGTAGAACAAGGCCCAAATATATCAACCATACAGGATCCTTCAACATGGATATGGTGGGCACCCATGTCTCGTCCCTCGGGCCGCCGTCGAGCCGTTGGTAAAAATAGTCTTTACACCGATCCTCGGCGTTAGAGAGCCGAGGAACAGTGTCCCGAAGCACTCGACGACAGGGGATCGGCACGACACGTCGAGATGGCTACTCAACGGAGTGCCATCGCTCGTAGTCAGCCAGTAAAACATATTTTTCCAATCAGGCCCTCGCCCAGGCTTCCCGGGGTGAGTAACGATCTGATGGGTCGCCGTCTTGCCTCGAACGGCGAAGTTTTTAAACCCCCACTGTTCGCTGGTAGCAGTGTGAAGGTACCGAAAAAGGTTGACAGACAGCGGAATCCTTGCCGCTCGGCAAGTCATGATGAAGCCGTTCAAGGTGATGAAGGCATTGACGGAGAGCTTGGAGGGGCAAATGTCGTAATAGTTCAGAACATGCCGAGAGAAGGAACATAAGGGTACGCAAAACCCATAAGAGAAGGCCAATGCGTGCACCTCGAGGCAGTTGTCTGGGGGCGACGCGCATACCGATCCCGCGGCAGGGACCACTAGAGTGAAGGGATCGCGAATGCGATTCTCCCTCTCGAAAGCCCGAACAACAGCATCCGTCTGAGACATCCGCCACTGCTCGTCGATCACCGCCGTGGTGAATGTGTTCGCGTGAACCCTATTAGGAGGGGCTCGAGGCGCCAATGAGTGAGGGGGTTCCAGCGAGGGGTCAACGCCCGAGTTAGGATCGATACGAATGGTTGGAGCCCGTCTCGGGTATGTTGAACCCCCTGACCTCTCGCAAACCGTTTGTTTAGTTCTCGCCATCTGAAAGAAAGAAAGAGGCTGTCACACACTCACCTCATGCGAGCCATCGCCTTTCATTTCCCTTCCTCGATGACTAGACTGAACACCCCACACTCGATGGGTCGACTAGAAGTCGAGGAGAATCAAAGGGTCGAAGTGGGGAAAGCAAGACAGCCGCGTGGCTTATCGCCTCCCACCGCCGACCTCGAAAACCGAGTATGCCATCGGGCGTTATCTGAGTTCCCAGTCTCAGCACTCGGCCGACATCCCATTGCCGCCGGAGTAAGACCGACAACCCGGATTCTTCACCGGACAAGCGAAAACAAGACACGAAAAGTTGTGGAAAGAGGATAAAAACACGTATCGTAATCGGAGAAGAAAGCTACTGCAAGATCGGAGAAGAAAGAGCGTCGCCGGAGTCAAGAGCTTCTCCGGAGAAGGAGCACAGGCAGAGCAAAAGGTGAGGAATTTTGGATAAGAAAATTGAAGGAGAATCGAGAATGAGGGTGAGTGAAACCCTCACCCTATTTATAGGGGTAAAAGGCGAGGGGCAAAAATGTAAAAACGCATTTTTTACACAACTTCCCAAGCGCAGTCAGTCATCATTATGGCACATGGGTCGAAGGATTTTTCGCGTTTTCCCGAGGTTACTTTATGCGGGAATCGAGGAGATAGTGGGCGTGCAAACCGCCAAAATTCCCGCCGAATCCCACGGAGAGTAACGAATGCGAAAAAGGAAGCGAGCCGAAAAATTTTAAAATTCAAAAATCTCTCTCGGTAAGGGGCTCGAGCTGGGGAGACAAGAGGCGTATGATGTTCGACCCATTATCGGTTCGAGCCATCACTCCCCACGCCTAAGGGGCGAAATTTTCGAGCTCTCCCAGGCGAGGGATTGAGGACTCGAAAGGGGAGAAATTTTTGAATCATTATCGGTTAGAGCCTTCACTCCCCACGCCTAAGGGGTGAAATTTTCGAGCTCTCCCGTGCGAGGGATTGAGGACTCGAAAGGGGTAAAAATTTCGAATCACTATCGGTTCGAGCCATCACTCCCCACGCCCAAGGGGCAAAATTTTAGAGCTCTCTCAGGCGAGGGATTGAGGACTCGAAAGGGGCGAAATTTTCGAATCATTATCGGTTCGAGCCATCACTCCCAACGCCTAAGGGTGAAATTTTTTGATGCATTTTAAACTACTCAGAAGTGTACGAGAGCCTCAATTGGGTACGTTGCATCACATGGCTTTACCAAGGTCCACATAGTACACCTCGATAAAGGGCGGCCAGGGGTCGTACCCTAGTCGCTGCTAATGAGTCTGCCCCTGTCGACAATGAAGGGCACGACCAGGCTTCGAGGGGCTCTATTGGCACCACTTTGGTATTGGGCCATAGCCCTTAGGTCAGTGTACCTTAATAAAGACCTATATGATGCAACAAAACCCAATTAAGGGCAGCCCTTAGATGAAAGCAAAATAAAGGGTCAGGATTGAATATGAAAACCTAGGATGATTCCTAGGAGCCCCCATCATTTCCTATAAATACCCCCCTTTTATGAGCTATCAAATCCAGGTTCTTACACAAATTCTGCCATTCAATCATTTCTCTGATTATTCCCCTTGATTCACGCAAGAAAGACTCTTTTTGTCTTTAGCGCCTCCCCCTCAAGCCATATTCTGACTTAAGCGTCGGAGGGGCGACGCCTGGCGAAAACCGGGCTTCCCGTTTTTGCAGGTACTCGGCGAGGCATCCTAGCTCACTGTCCTTCGAAGAAACTCACTCCAACACAAAGTACTTGTTAGTTTTGGTTTTTTGTTGTGTCCGTGTCCGCTATTTTTCAAATTGTCATGTACCGTATCCATATGGTGTCCGAGTCCGTAACGGTGCTACCTAGCCTCTACCCTTCTAGACTCTAGCTAATTTTATCAATAACATTCCACTCTAATTTAATGTTTCATGAAAGGATTTATGGAATGTATGTTTCCGAAACTTCGTGGGTGATTACAACTAGTGGTAATCACAATAAGAAAATGATATTTTAAAAATACTTGTTATTTTCCTATATTTTAAAATAATAATATAACATTTGAACCGACAACTGTATTTTTATTACTAAATTTTAGATACATATTACGAATTCATACAACGTTACTCAACTTATGATTTCTTCATTATGATATGCAGATCATGACTATTCGTTATTTTGGAAATATAGTTTGCAACAATAATTTCCTTAGATTATTTTGAAGATAGCATCACTACTGGTTTAAAAAAGCATACCAAAATCAATTCAATAATTGTGTCAATATATATATTCTTAACAAAGTTTAAAGTAATGTTCCTATATTCACTTTAGCTACGTAATGGTTGGTTCAATATCGGAAACGAAAAATAGATTTCAAGGGTTTAAATTTGTGTACGATTTAGCATGCATAGGCAAAAGTAATAGTTTTTGGGGGAGGAGTGAGGATTGAGATTTGTGTGACAATATATTGAGGTGAGTCTAGGGATTCGAAAAAGTTTGATTAAAATAGGGGAAAGGAGAGCCAAATCATAAAATGAAAGATAAAGTAGGAAAATAGACCGTCGAACGCGAGATAGTCGAATTGCGTTTAAAAGAGGTCTGATAGCTAAGAGTACATCGGTTCTGGTTCAGTGTGGGACGAGAGGTAGTAAAGCAGAGAGTATCCATAATTTAATAAGCTTAGAGGTGAGAGAGTTTCATTTTGGGGAGTGAGATTCATCAAATAACGAATGAAAAACAAACTTTTAAACAAACATTATAAGAAGATTGCGAGAATGAAGTAAAAAGGAACGATTTTGAAATAATGCTCAAAAATCAATTGTTAAACAAAATGGGTCGGGAAAAAACTTGTTCAACATAATGGGGTGCACATCACCCATTTGTAAAACCGCCAAGGACCATGGCGGTTCTAGGACATGTATACAGTAAAACAAAAATCTCAAATTTTGTGAACATTAAAACCGCCATGGGCCCTGTCGGTTTTACATGGGCCTTGGCAGTTTTACTATTCACAATTTTATTTTTTTTAGAGTCTTAAAACCTCCAAGGGTTGTGGCGGTTTTATATGTGGGTGACGTGCACCCCATATGGTTGAACAAGTTTTTTTTCCACCCATTTTGTTTAACATTTTTTTTTTCGAACACTATTTCGTTAAATTGTTCAGTAAAAAGATACATTTCTCTCTCCTCTATTATCTGCTCTTCATCTTCTTAGTTTCTCCGCCCCATTTTCGTTCTTCTCAAGCTGGAAATGGCCATTGTTTGGTCATTTCCAGCCTGATTTCGTTTGTTTTTCGTTGTTTTTATGCTCTCTAATTGATATTTTATGCTTTGGTGTATGATAAATAATCTTTCTCTTTCTTGCGAGAGTCTTGCTACCCCTTCAAAGGAACCTTTTGCTTCTCCTTTTAAAAGATGTGGTTTGCTTTGTAGAAGGAAGAAATGGTCTTCAACAGGTAAGTGTGCGGTAATGAATCCGATGTTGTTCTCTGGCTTCCAAATCGAAAGATCTGATAAACTTCATCCCCAACCAACTCAAGATCTCAAGACCCCCTCGTTCAAGGCTGCTCCGACCAGCGATATTATAGAGGGTATTCGTCAGACGAGATATCTTTATTTTCACGATCTTAGTTTCTATGGGGTTGATATTTATTTGAATCTGTTAATTTGTACGCTGAAATGTTCAGCACTCGGTGTAGATGCCGTATGGCTTTTATCAATATATGAATGATATCTTCCTTTCAAAAGAAAAAAAAAAAAAGATTGCGAGAATGAGTTTGTCTCTTAAAAAAGATTGTTTACAAACATAATTTCAAGTGGACACGATCACATATCAAATTCATGACTGTTGTCGTTCCATTAATATTGAGATCAAAAAGTTATAGAATCATGATTTTTATATTATAAATTTAATATGTTGAATAATTTTTGAATTTTTTTAACATGAGTCAATATGCTTTTCAGTTTTCAAAGAAAGTGGACACTCCAATACATAGTTTTCAGAATTGTAAATACACTTTTATATCAAATAAGAGTAAATTGAATTTTTGGACCTTTGGATTGTAGCAATAAAGGGGTGCTTATATGTGAGAGGATTCCGTTGGTATAGGGGAGTCATGTTAGTTATGGTTAATCATTTTAAGATATTGATACGGAAGGTAGGATTTCGATTCCTCGATTAATTAGTTCTCCATTATATTTTTATTATAATAATCTAAAAATCAATAATAATTTACAAGAAGTTGGTGGGAGAGGCGGGATACAATCTGAGCCCCCACACTTTTTGCTATGGAAAAACCAATCATAATAAAAATATGAGTTGCAGCCTCCTCACCGATATCGTGCGTCCCGGAGAACTGCTGGATCCGCTTAAGCAGAGCAACAACTGTGGGCTCCAACTTCTTAAAGAGGAGAAAGGAAAGGGAATGAAGTCATAGCCCAAAGCTATAACACCCCCAATTTCCTGAGATTTTAGAAAATGCGTTTGATTTAAAACAAGGGCAATTGGGTGTGTTACCGCCACGATTGACATCCTAGATCAATCGTTAAGGCAGAAGGTCACTTCTAATGACCTAATAACTCCAAATATAAAGTAAATAAATGTGTTACATCCCAAAAGAATGAAATACAATTCTCGAATAATCTTAATTCAAATGCGGAAGCATTAAATTAACTAAGTCTGGACTTTATTTCATACGGTAAGCTATCGTCACTCTGATCCCTTGACCAACCCGTGAGACTTCAATAGCTAACCTGCAAGGCTAAGAAAACGTAGAAACTGTCAACCAAACGGGTTAACTAAGAAACAACTTATCTAGAAAACAACTTTTAAAGAAAATATATTTTCCTAGACACATAGCACAACAGAAACCTTTAAGTAATTTAAAACATTGGAACCGATAACATTTAATTAGTATAGAAAATATAATAAAACGATACGATAAAAATCCTTCTGCTTTGTTCCTTTTTTCTTCAGTACCAGGGCCAACTTCCTTCAACCAATAATCCTGAATGCATGCATCCCCCTAGGGTCCTGTTCCCAAGGGGAGGATATAAAGGCTCAAGGTGGAGGATCAATCCACCCTATCTATTCTTTGTGCACGATATACTTAGACCATTACGGTCACCCTTTACTCGAGTTGACTCACATACCAGAGTTAACAACATATATAAAAACCTTTGCGAAATAATACTTGTATAAATTACTGAAGTTGGTAAACCTTTAATTTGCATTTAAACCTTACACATAGCATTTACCTTTCGAAATCACAAACCTTATAGTAAAACAATTTATATAATACTTCTCAACCTTAAAAACACATGTAGAATTCCTTTGAAGGAGATAAGTAATTTTTCTTACCTTATTCAGCAATAAGTCTCACAATAGCTCAGCAAGTACTAAAACTGTTATTCTAGGAACTCGGACTCTACATGAGTATGTAAAATATATTAATTAGTTAATGCACCTACAATGTATGACATGTACGTTGTATGCATGATAACCATTATGGATTGACACAAAATGAAATAAAAAGACAAGGACTCCATAACTACGCCCTTCCTTACTCCATTGACTTACAAATACGAAAATGTCTTACAAGGCCCTTAATCGCTTACTCCTTAATTTAATATATAGTCTCACCTAAAACAGCCCCTAAGTCCATCTTTATGAATATATATCATTCGAAATAGTACACCAACGCAATCACCCTTATACTGATTTTATCGTAACTCATAATTGGGCGCGGTTATAACATTAGATGAATTAATCTTCACTTTTATATGCTATGACCAGACTCGACATAACCCCCCCTTAGACAACATGTAATCACAATGATCAACTTTACCATTTTCCCTTTAATTATCACCTCCCTAACTCAATTTTTACATACCCCATACGCATGCTTAAAGCTTAACCTTAACCATCCTTGTTCACCAAATTAAAGGCCTCCAAACACATAATCTACAATCAAATAATCAAATAAGCTACTGTATAAAGCAAGCATGAAAAGAGTCCCCTGCAATGTCGTAAGAACCATAGCCAAAATTCGACAAATTCCTTCATTGTCGACCACCACTAGCCCAACCTTTTTCATGTTGTTAATGTTTAAGAATTCGTCTTGTAAAGTCCTTAATCTCGCCACAACAACACTTCCCTTACGACGGCACCCACATAAAGACAACTATGGCAACTCCCACGATCGCCATAACCAACCCAGCCAATTTAAATTACCCAACAAAAATCCAGCAATATGTATCACAAAATTCAGAAAATAGGGTAAGAACAAACGTACAAGAATTAAGATCATCAATCTATGAGAAAGCGAGAGTAAAAACGCAAATCAGAATTTCGACAACGGCAAGACTTTAAACATATAGCTGGAAACTTATACCGTTGTGTAGAGGAGTGAAAAATAGGTTCACTGGTGTAATTTTCGATGAAAACCGAGTCGAAAATCCGAGCACGCGAGCAAAGAATGGTGGCGGCGTTGTACGACGAAATATGATGAAGATGTAGCTGATGATGGCTGATGGTAGTTTTCTACGGGGGATAGAAAAGGGTTTGTGGGGGAAATAATGGGGGTAGTTTGGTCATTTGACCACCAATAAGTAATACTCCCTCCAGTTCACTTTGATGTTCCACAATGGAAGTGGCACGGAGTTTTTAATAGGTAGTAAGATGTGGTGGAAAATGAATGTGGGTGAGTCACAATTCATTAGGACCACAAATAACATAACAAATAAGGAAAGTAGAAGATCATTTAGAACTGGCTCAAAAAGGAAACAAGAAGATCATTCAGAACTGGAGGGAGTATTAAAATTTTTTTTTTTTTTTTTTTTAAAACAAATATAAATAGTTTAGCTCTTCCCGAAATAGCTGAAAATTGTCGTTTCAATGTTAAATTTGAAATCCTTCTTTATAAAATAAGTTATTAACAAGAATAATATAATTTTGGAACCTTAAAAATACGGGGTCCTGCGTCCTGGAGAACTGCTGGATCCTAATATAAGTTAAATTTGGAAAAACCATTCCTAATAAAAATATGAGCTGCAGCCTCCTCACCGATATCCTGCGTCCTGGAGAACTGCTGGATCCGCTTAAGCAGAGCAACAACTGTAGGCCCCAACTTCTTAAAGAGGAGAAAGAAAAAGGGAAGGAAGTCATAACGGCTCAAAGCAGCGTACCTAACCTCATACTTAGCACGCTTACTGTTGGAGTAGGTGTCCTCCGACAATAATGCGTTGACTAATTAAATCTAATTAGGAATAAACCTAGGATATATTATATATACTAAGTCAGTTGATTAACGTAAATCGATAACGCTTGGCTGGCTAGAGTTTGACGTTATTGT
>JBBYHQ010013476.1:0-10707 GCA_038382645.1 Spergularia azorica | reverse complement strand
GAGGGCAAGTCATGTGTAAGTTGACGGCGATAAAAATCGGCAGCGACCAACGACAGTAGATGAAGTTAAATTTTCATTAATGAAATGAAGAGCGTAGGCATGAATGTGTTAAAAGTGGAGACTGGAGAGGCAGTCGCGGAATCTAATACGCAAAGTTAAATCTAAAAGCTGGACCCGGACCCGACCCGTTATTTATATGCTCGGGTCTGGGTCGGGTCTAGGCCCGTCGGGTTCTAATTTTTAAGACCCAAACCCGACCAGAGCGGGTCGGGTCCGCGCGGGTCTGGGTCGGGTCCTGGGTCCATGCCCATCCCTAGTTCTGCCCTTTACTTTGGCGTTTCTAATTATTGCATAACTAGTTTGCGTGCCTATGCTGCGCCCGGGCTCCCTTTTTAATATATTTACTAGTTTACTATTCGGGTACGTCCGAAATAAATTTTATCAAATAAATAATAAGGAAAGTACAAAATGATAAAGTAAAGATGAAATCAATTAATAGTAAATATTGATTTTTTATAATAAAAAAAAATTGTGAAGTTTTTTTATATGGAAAACGTCACTTATATATAACCATGGATGGAATGTCCATCTATACACTTTACCATAAAAGACATTTTCAATGAATTTTTTAAGTGAAAATTAAAGAGACATGCTACGTGGCATGACAGATGACCTAACTGAAGGCGGTGAACATGGTCGTTGCCTCTAACACAACTTTTAAATATACTAGTTTACTACTCAGGCTACGCCCGAAATAAATTTTAGCATTTTATTTTTTTGTAAACAAATAATTTTATCAATAAATTTTACCATTTATAAAACTTTCACTTTCAATATAGATGATGTGATTCCAGTTTAAATAAGTAATAAGGAAGGTACAAAATAATAAGGTAAAGATGAAATCGATTAATAGTAAATATTGATTTATTATAATAAAAATTATTGTAAATATTTTGGTATGGAAAACGTTACTTATATATAACCATGGATGAAATGTCCCTCACTACTATTTACCATAAAAGACATTTTAAATGAATTTTTTAAGTGAAAATTAAATAGACATGACACGTGGCATGGTAGATGGCCTAACTGAATCCGGTGAACGTGGTCGTTGCCTCTAACACAGCTTTTAATGTATAATATAAGATTTTTGTCAATTAATACAACTACACGTTTAAACAATCAGTTTGAAAAAAGGTAATTAAATCTTTTTTTTAAAGGAAAAAGATAATTAAATGTGTTTAATATATAGTATTAGATGGGGATTGGACTCTTTTTATGTCTTTTTTTTTTTTTTATCTATAAGGGTATACTTCTTACTGTGTTAGTTTGGTAATGATGTGTCACTCACTCACTCTCCCTCTCATTTGACACCGTTCTCTCAATCCCTCCAGTCCAGATCACCTGTTCCAACCCCCTTGTCCCACCCTTATTTTGATGTTACGTAGCATCGACGAAAAAAAACTCAATCTCAATCAATCATTAGCGTAGATATCCATCACTCCATTTTTCTCTCGTCAAAATTAGTTCATACCATCAAAACTCAATCTCAATTCTTATGAGTGAGATCTTAGCAACTCAAAAATCCCAACTTTTTCCTTAAGCAAATCCATATATACATACGTGATTCAATTGAAATTGCTTCATAAATTGAAAATCATAAACGAATAACTCAAAAACTGATCTACAATTTGAAGAACAAACTCCGGCCACTATATGTACTCCACCACATCGGTCATTTGTTTCCTACTCAAGTCTGTCCAAGTACGGTGTCACACACACCGGAGGGTTTAATTCGTGAGCTAAAGTTAGGCTCTCGGAGGGGGAGGGTTTAATTCATGGTTCAACCCAACCTTATTCATGAACCAATGCTACATAACACAATAATGACCTACCCAAACTTGATTCTGATTCTTATAAAAGAATGAAACTTTGTGAGAAATATGGAAATATAGTAGTCATGAAGTCAACAGAAAAAAAAAAAAAAAACAAATATGCAGACAAATTCATGAACTAATGCTACATAACGCAATAATGTCCAATTAACCTTACTCATGAAACAATTTCTAACTCTTTGTACATAGATATTTTCTTCACTATAGTGTATTCTAAACATACACATTGATTAATCTAGTTGAATAATTTGACATAAGACCATCTCCATCTGGGGTCTCAAAATGAGTCTCAAAGAGGAGAGAGACGGTTTTTTTCCCAATGGAGAATAATTTGACGGGTCTCGTTTTAAGAGACGGTATGTGTTTTCAGATACCATCTCATTGTCAATGAGACGCTACTTTTACCAAAAATAGATTTTTAAATGATTTAATATGTTTTAAATTTAACTATAGAGACCCAGTTTAAAGTCTTACTAATGAAGTATAGTGTCTTAAAGCGAGTCTCGAATTTCAAGACAACATAATTTTGGAAATAATTTGTATTTGAGACTCAAGTTGAGTGTCACCAATAAATATGCTCTAAAACTCTTTCAACACTTATACCAAGGAGTCAAAATGGCAAAATTAGTAAACAAATAACTTTATTATCATTTCTTAAACTAAGAATTATTTACCTTAAGACTTATACTTTCTTCAATTCTCAATTATCTGCACATTCTCTTTGGATATGTTTTTTTTTTTAAGATATTAAGATGTGTTGCAAAATAAAAATGTGTCATATATATTATGATTAACATATTTGAAGAGAATCATATAATTTGTATAGATTGGAAATCATTTTTAATAGCCTGTTTCAACATTTAATATTTTAAACTGTTAATCCATTTTAAAACTTTCATATTTCTTATAAACTATAATTATTTAACTCTTCAGCAAATTATAATGTTTATTTTGATTATTAATTTCAATTCATTATCAATATTTAATACTTTATATAGTATTTTCCATATCCTAATCACCAATAATATTTATTTATTCTTATCATCCAATAGGATTGTGCTAAGTGTCCATCAATGTAGGGTTGTACTTGACTTTTATAATATATGGACTTCATGTTTAAGCTTAGTTGAATTTAATCTTATCATTTGACTTATTGTTACCAATAAGTTAATTTTTGATAAGATTAAGAAAAGAAAAAACACATGAGCGATATTTTGTATTGTTCTAATCTTAATAAGTGTTTTTGAGAAAATTATTATATATCACTCATTTTTTATTTTTTTATATATAGTAGGAGTCTAGAAAGGTTTTGTTATTTAAAAAAAAATATATTTTTCTGTTTTTTCTATTCTCATAAGTCTTCCATCCACAAAAGACTTAACGAAATCCAAAACAAAATAAAAGCAATTAACGATGATTATATAGTTATTGTTTGCTTGCTAATTTATTGTATCCATTATGTGATAATGATCTTAGCTAGCGCTTCATTAAATGATTATACACTTGAATCAATGTCAAAGGTAGGAGACTGGGGATATGCGTATTCTGGGTCTCACTGGCCATTTTTTTATGGGTTCGTTGGATAATAACACGATTTTAATTTAATGACAATTGTACATGTCTAAATATGGTTTCACTTTTATGAGAATCGAGAACGTGATTAAGTATCTTGTAGCTTTTTGATTAGCCTATTCCCAATATGATTAGTATAGACAATGGGTCCTTAGCTTGTAAATGATGTGAGGTTGTTTTAAATTCGCATTGTAAATTTGTAAAATAAATTTAAGATTCGTAAATATAATCATGCATGTTTGGGAGAAAAGAGGATGATCCTCGGTTTTATTTAATATCTTTCTGTTTATCTCGTGTTGTTCTCCATCATTTAGCGACATTTAATAAAAAAGTTCATTATTAAAATGTTAATTAAAAGCTATTAAAGTTGAATAGATAGTATTCAAATAAATTTTGAAGAATTATAATTGGTCTAGTTGAAGCTCATATTGACAGAGTTGAAGCATTATTGTAACTAACATTGTATTACATAAGATTCTAATTTAACTAATTACATGCATGTTTAACTGAATTTAATTTAATTACTGTATAAATTTTGTACACTTCCGGGACATCTTTATTTTTTATATGCCATGCATTCTCCTTAGTACTAACCTAATCTCCTATGCAAATACATTGCATTAAGCTTATTAATTGGTTTCGCTTATTTAATCTCAACAAATTTATAACCGTCCTTTGAAATTAATTTGCACTTTTCTTTGTTTTTTTTAGAACGAATTAACACCGACTATGTTTCCATAAGAAACTAATTAAAACCGCCAACATTCTTCTCGTCATCAACTTATAGTCAGTTATTACTTGTATTAGAATTAGGATTATAATAATTGATGTATCATTGATTAATTGTTTATGTGATCTTATATAAAATGTTACATTATGATTAGGATGAGCATAGACAAAGAACTCTCTCTAATCCCCTTAGGATATTAGATTCATTCTACTTACTAAGACTTTTGTTACTATTTTCATCACCTACTCATAATCGTGTGGCTTAACATGGGGAGCTTTATTTAAAGTCATTTGAATTTCCTAATTAGCTTGGTGTGAGCTTTAAATCCCCAAATTTATGTTTAATAGTATATGAATATGACATGATTACATCTTAATAAGAAATTGAAAAAAAAAAAATAACACAACTGAAACAAAGAAAAAAAAAAATACTCCCTCCGATTCTTTGGATTTGCCCCATTTTTCTCTTTTAGATGGTGAAATACATTTGTCCAATTTCTATTTATGGGTAGCTCACATTAGGTTGCTCACATTATGTTTAAACGAATGATTATCAGGATTTGCATATATAGACAACTTTTTTTTTTTTTTTTCATTAGGATATGGATAATTAATTAACCTTCTTGAAGTGGAATTCACATATGGAGTAGATGGCTAAACTCTGAATAATATAATTAATCAACTTACGGTTTGAATGAACATCATCATGATAGATACTTCATTAGCTTGAAATTAACCAAATACTTTTTTTGTCTAGTGGTCTCATCATAAATTTTTGTACAAAAGTATTATTTATTCACTAAATTTGAAATGGTGTCCGGTTTATACTATGAGACTGCTTGTTTAATATTCAAAATTTGTTTAATTCTTAAAAATAATTTAATACCAAAGTAACATATTTCAAATAAATGACACCTGATAATTTAAAAAAAAGAACACATTTTTCAAAAGTGGCTTTATTCAAAATGACACGATTTGGATTTTAGTTTTCCAAATAAAAGCGGTTAACTATAAACTTAAGTCGGTTGACAAATGAAGGAGATATGCGCTATACATTAAAATGACACGATTTTGAATTAATTGTACATTATAAAGATGTACCATGATGTTATATTTATTACAGATTATTTCTTAATAAACTAACTGACAATATTAAAAGAATATTCTAATTAATTATTTAAAGTAGGATTATTAATTACTATAATTATTGTTAATTTCGTAATAACCTAATAAATCCTATTTTAGAATATTTTAATTACTCACTTGATGTAGGAATATTAATTACTTACTTGAACTTGGATTGTAATAGTAATCTCCTCACTCTTTCACAACAAGAAAAATAAATAGAATTTTCGGATTAATCGAGAAAATAAGCTTTTAACGTTGGCTCATGAAAGTAGTCAACTTTATATATATGTATTGATTAGATTAGATAGGCTTCCGCGTAACCAATTCGTCGATGGTTTGCGGAACCCTTGGCCTCTGGAAAAAGACTGTCCGAGTCACTTGAATCTATCTGATCTTTGAAGAAATGAGCCTCAAATTTTTCTTCAGCAGTATGAGAGAGGAGTAGTTCTATGGTACATGACTTGCACCGAAAGGCACCTAATATATGCGCAGTTATATCAGATCATGTGCATGTTATGCTACAAATATTCCGATTCCTACTTGTCTAGCGTTTCCATATCAATCCTATCCATGACTGGTATCGCATATCACCGTATGTTAAAGTTGAATCGAGGGTCGTCCTTGGCCCCTGAGCTACAAGTAAAAATAGACCATCGAATAACTATTATTATATATATTGCACATAAATTACACATGCACTAGTATATATGGCACATTAACTACGCAATATAATTTGCTGATAAAAAAAATAAGCTAAGTTGGGTAAAATAAAAACCTTGATAGTATCGATGATTTTAGGCCCTTTTTTTAGCGTGGGCCCCAGAGTTACCCGGGCTTGACCGCCATCAGGGCCAATGGTTTGACCCGATTTAATGCTAATTTGACCAAGTCCGGTTTTGTATGTCAATCGGGGCCAGTCGACATGACTGCTCATTATTAGAAAAATAAATAAAAAGACACACAAACCGTAGATAATTGAGATGATCTTACCTACTCCCTCCATAAATAAATATAAGTCGTTCTCACATATCGAGGTACACCGTTCAAACCTCAAGATCTCTCAACATGTAACGTGAAAATTGTAAAAGTATACTTTTCCGAAAGGATTTTTCGTTACGAATGCAATGGTATAAGTTTCATAATTTTTTTTCCAAGTAGTTTTTCGTTGAAATGAGAGTCAAACCACCGTCTCGTTAAGTGAGAACGACTTATATTTATTTATGGAGGGATTAATTTAGTAGAAATGAAATGCAAATAAGCAAAGTCAAAATTTCCGAGGTACGTTGACCAGCAGCTTTGAATTGCATAATGAGGCGATTACGAGACCGAGGAGAGAGAAATATTTTTGAGAAGCTGAAGCCAAAATCCCAAATTTGGGACTTCGGATCTGCGTTTAGAGGCCATTAATTTTTTGTACAAGGACTCCTTTAGAAACTATACACACTTTTTTGTTTGAGGTTAAAACATGAAGCATGTATTACACGTCATCCGCAACCGTAATATCAAGTGCATCACATATGCAGGGAAATGTTAGCTAATTTAGAAAATTTAAAACTCTGTCAAGCATTGGAGTGCCCTTACTCTCTCATATGCAGAGAAATGTCAGCTAATTAACTCCATTATCTTTAATCTGCAATGGAAAACTTCTGGCGCAGTAATGTTCTTCTTCGTAAGAGCATTGTGAAGAAAATCAACAAGATCTGCAAAGATTATGTGTGGAATGGTCCTGATCAAAGGAGAATCCAGTACAAAAGTTGGATGAGTGTCTGTTCTCCTAAAAGTGAAGGGAGAATGAATATTAAAGAAGTTCTCTCCTGGAACAAAGCATTGATATGTAAATGGTTGTGGAGACTTCACAACAACGCTGATGGAATATGAGAAAGCTGGGTTAGAGCTTACAAAATGAAGAACAAACCACTGCAGAATATCACTGCAAAATCCCCAGACTCAGAGAATTGGAAAAACATTGTCAAGGTGAAGGATGAGCTCCTCAAATATTTGGGTAATGCTCACTCTCTAGGCTCTATTCTGGATAAATGGAGCAGGATGGGCAGATTCAGTACGAAAACTGCTTATGAGCATTTTAGAATGAAGTATGCTGAAGTCCCCTAGCATAGAATTATTTGGAGAAGTGTTAACTTGCCAAAACACAGCTTTATTGATGTCCTAGCTCTGCAGAAAAACCTTGCCACAGTGGACAACATGGCAAAGAGAGGGTTTATGCTGGTAAACAGATGCAACTTATGCAAGGGAGCTGCTGAAACTCATAAGCATCTGTTTTTTGGATGCAGTTTCTCCACTGAGGTCTGGAAAGCTATCATGCTCTGGACAAGTATGAATCATAATCACAATGATCTTTGGGGAGTATGTCATTGGTTGGAGAGAAAAGCAAATAGGAGGCACTTGAAGCATAAATGGGCGACTTGTAGCTTGACAACAACCATTTACATGCTTTGGCAAGAGAGAAATAACAAGATTTTTGGTGATCAAGAACACACCTCTGAGTGGATAATCAGGCAAATCAAGATTATAGTGAGTGCTAGATTGTACTATTGGGTGAGGAATTGTAAGTTAGAGGAAATGTTAGAGCAATTTAGTGCTTAATCTCTTTAAAGGAGTCCTTTGTAAGAATGTTCTTTTTCTTTCCCCATTTTGAGGATGAATAAAGAACCAAATCACTTACAAAAAAATATCAAGTACATCACCCGGACCACCACCGACCCACACACTCAGTCGAGTACTCCACATGATGACCAAAATGAGCAGTTAAATGTACTGCTTTATTTTCTAAACTATAAACATGCACTTTCTTAAGAAAGCATGTTTATCTATCTTCTGCTCTAGAGTAACAATTTTGTAAGGAAAAAAAAAAAAAAAAAGGAAGAATTTCCTAAACTTAACTGAATTAAAAATAAATAAATACTCCCCATCTTGATAACTTTCAGTTTCCAAATCATTAACCGTGACATGCACCTTTGGCCAACCCTAATAATACCGAAAAGATCGAAGAACCGTAAACTAGATCAGTTAAGCCGTAGACAATAATCTAGCCTGTTCGCGAATATAAACCAATCTCCTTACAGTCCCAATGGATGAAGCAGTGCTAAGGGTTAGTGGGATGATTACAAGATCGAAGAAGCGTAAACTAGATCAGTTGTTTAACGATGAGAAAATAGACATTGTTGTAGAAAAACAGCAAAGTTTAGGCATAATTCCTGATTATTGCGGGATGAAGAAAAGATCACCATCAAAAAAGCGCAAAGTTGAGTTGGTTGGGAAGAAGAAAAAAATCGAAATGGTTGATGATATTGATGTAAAACAGGATATCTTAAGCTCAGTTTTAGATTGCGGGATGATGACGAGAGCTAAGAAGCGTAAACTGGAGATATATATGAAACAGGGAGTTAAGCATCAAATTGGGGTCCAATGTTTCCAAAAAAATTTCATTTGGGGTCTGCGTGTTTTTTTGTTATCGATTGGGGTCTGGCATGACAGACGTTAGTCTGCTGCCCCCACGTGCTCAACTGCTCTCTCTCCCTTCATCCTTCTCAAGAAGACTAAGAATCCCAGATCAACCCAGAAATTTCTTTCAAAAGATAAAAGCTAAAAATTAACCAAAAATTATTCAACAAAAAAAAAAAGAAAAAAAAGCCAAATCAACATGAAATTTCTCCTCGTCCAACATGAATCTGTAGCTCTAAACCCAGAAATTTCTCCAAAAAAAAAAAGCCAAATAAACCAAATATTCTCTTATGATGATCGGCCAAAACATGAACAAAGCTCTCGACTCATTCATCAAAGTATCTTCCCCAAGTCATTCAAAATTATCCAGAAAAAAATCCCAACCTGACACCATCATCATCGTTTTAATTAAAACTTGATTAATTTTATTACTTATTAATGATATAATAATTTTATTAACTTGTACAAATTTGGACTCACCCTGAAAAAATGCAAGAAAGAGTGTTGTAGATTGAATTCTGTTGAATATTTGGGAGTACGTTGGACAATTTTTCTGGGTTTTGCTACTATGGACCCATGGGGGACAGATCCGAGTGTGAAAGACCACAATGGCGGGAGATGAGACGGCGATGGTGGGCGACGGTGAAGAAAGTAAGATACTTCAAAATTCCAGGTGATAAATAGATCTGAGTTCTTCAATCCTCACGTTTACTTGAGCTGATGATCATGACGACGATGATGATGATGATGATGATAATGAGAACATCAACCCAAGAAAGAAGATATTTTTTTTTTTTTTTTAGAAAAGCATCACTAAAATTTGATTTCTCATCTTTATCATGAGGATTAAATCTGGGTAAGACAAGCTATAAAATTTTGATTATTCATCAATTCGTGGTTTGCATATCGATCGTTGTCCTGGGGTTTAATTTGGGACTGTAGTAGGATTGAGAGAGGACTGAGGAGAGAGCAAAGAGGGAAATGAAATTTATTCCTTTGCATCAACCTCCATCCAACGGAAAAAGTAACGGAACCCCACCTCAGACCCCAATCGATAACAAAAAAACACCCAGACTCCAAACCAAATTTTTTTGGAAACATTGGACCCCAATTTGATGCTTAACTCATGAAACGGGACAGAATAAGCTCACTTCCAGATTGCATTCTCGTCGAAATTCTGTCTCCTCCACTCCGCAACCCGACCTGCTTCCACCACCACCACCACGCACGACCTCTCCTTCGAAACCACCAGAACCACCATCCGCAGGCCACCATTTCTCCCGCCCCTATCCCTAACGCCTCCCTTCCCTCTCCAATCTCAAACCCAAAAAAAATTTAATAGCAAAAATCCGTGAATTTTACCACTAAAATCCATGGATTTTAAAGACTAAGTTCATGGATCTTACCACTAAATTTTATGGATCTTACAAGAATTCTTCATGGTTTTATACGTCTTCATCAACATCCATATGGTTCTCAATCGAGATCCATATGATTCTCCATCAAGAGCCATGTACACCAAGGTTAAGATCCATACCTTAATTCTTCATGATGCGACGGCCGTGGGGCGAGGATCGCCGACGTACGGATGGTGGTGGCAGCGGGGGGAGAGCCGGAGAGGGGAGGTGAGAGAAAGGAGAGTAGAGGAGAGAGAGTGAATAATAACAGAAACTAGTTTTTGCCCCCGTGAAGTCACAGGACTGCTAAAATTTATGAGTGATTAGCGTCTTATTAGAAGAAAAAAAAAAATATAATACATATCCCCCGAATTACGATTTTTTTACTCCAAAACTTAATGAAAAATGAATGACAATTTTCGGACATGGCGATGAGAGTCAACATCTATTATAATACAATTTGTGCGAAACTATCGTGTTCATTATCAATATATTTGGGTGATTATCCATGACAAACTTTCTTT
>JBBYHQ010013475.1:0-35024 GCA_038382645.1 Spergularia azorica | reverse complement strand
ATGATTTATTCTACAAACTCAAAATTATTAGAAGCCAAAGTTAAAGGACGTGCCCTGCGCACCCGTGTACCAACTGAAGTCAGTGGAAAGAGGTGATGATTTTAGAGAAGGTAACACTGTATCGTGAGCAACAAGAAGCAAGGCAGCCAACTCCTTAATGTCACCATTATACACGAAACTTGTAACGACTTCTGAGAGTGGGTATGTGTTTTGTGTGTTGGGCAATCAACCGCGCAATCTCAAAAATTTGGTTTAAGTTTAGAGTCGCAAAGTACGATAAGAAGATGCTTGATGAGAGAATCTCCTTGACACAACATGCTTACAGGCAACTTCTCCCTACAAAACCATGAAATATAACCAATGCGTGTATTATATAATCAATACGATGAAAAATTTACTCTAGAATTTCGAGTTTCCCAATTTGAACGAGGATATCGACACATTTTGGATTGGTAGTAGCTAGCCAGCGGTAAGCGGCTTGACAAGATGATGACAAGAACATCTGTCGAGAGTCGGATGGTTTCGGGGGTCTAAAAGATGATTGAGGGCGTAAAGTAGGATAGAGCCGAAGGGGAGATCGATGGCGGGCGGTTGGCCATTTTTAGCCAGGATAGACCAGAGTTGAGAAGACACAGCGCGCATGTCGCAAGCATAACGTCAACAATTCACCCTCCGAAACATCAGGTGTCTTCTCTTCCGACAAATAATTCTTAATTCCTCTGTATCATCCTTAAATGTCGAACATACCCTACCCTCTACGTCTACGGCCCGTAAACATGTTTTCAGGCAAAGCTTTAGTCGGGTTCTTGAGTTGGATATTTACAATAGGTCAAGCAAGGCATTCAAAAGTCAATTACAGACAAGACTCATATCTTAAAAGAGAAGGAAAACGCATTTGTAGATGGCGTCTATCCACTTTACTAACACTAGTTGTTGGCCCGCACGTGCGAGGTCCCCAACATTAGGCGTCTTCTGGCAATGTTTTGTAGATGTGTTTGGCAGAGATGTTATGTTTCCGAAGCCATACAAAATAACATGGCACATAGACGGAACCTTGTACCATTGGCCAGCAAAATGGTAGTTTTGTAGCGCAAGGCTTAAAAGAGCCTCGAGAATGCCTGTCCTAGGTAACATTACATGTTCAACGGGCAATCTGAATGCCTCGAGAATAGCAAGGCAAGCTACCTCCTAACTTCAGTTAACGTGATTATTTCATGCGTCTCTGCAAGAACCAATATCAATAGCACCTTGTCATCTGCGATGGTGGACATCCCAATAACCTGGTTGTTCATTAACAAACAATTAGCATGACTGATGGCTTTAGTAGCTTGCACAATAAGTAGCAATCAGGAAGTCAATAATCTACGCTCAGTGAAACCAGCGTGAACTTATGGCTCATGTTTACGGCATTACAAGAACATATCTTCGTCTCTTAAAGCCAGCTAGCAGACGTGAAACTTTACAGGTCCTAAAATAGCCAAGCTCCTTCATGCCTCGACTACGACTCTTAAGAATGCATTATATCGTAACCTCTGATCCTCATTAGAGAAATTACCGGCAGTGGGGATGGTAGTAATGGAAGTTCACAACATCAAACACAGCTATCACATGCTTTTTCTAAGTCACACTTCGCATAAGAACAAGGATGACCCCTGACCCCTTTCATAGTGTATTATGTAATATTGTAAATCCTGTGTTTCACTTTTCTTACTCGAATAATTTTACTTGGGCTTAATTGTAGTTTTGCGATAAAATTGTAAGATATAAATTGGGAACTCAATAACTATGCACATAACGACCTCACAAAAAAAAAAAAAAAAACAAAACCACCAGAAGCATCCCAGATAACGAAATTGATTGTTCAAACTGAAGCTGTGGCTGTTTTAACTGAGCCTACACGGAATTAGTGAATGAGGCATGTTTACTGGTGAGCTTATCTCAAAGTCCGCTACTTGGTTGGAGCCGCTAGCCAATTTTAATCAACTTTTATAATAAAAAAGGTTTGCAATGACTGATATCCACAAGGAACAGAAAACACCCCACATTTTCTACATCAACATGAAAATCTGATATTATCTCTCTCATCTTTTTTACAATCTCATTTTTACATAGTACCTAACAAAACTCACTCATTATTTATGTTATTCAAGAGTTAAGAGGTATCTAACATAGTTTCGACTCCCAAAATAGTAGTTCATCTGACCTCTCCCAACATGGTTATGATGGAAAACATCAAAATAAAAAATATTTCCAACAAACGTCACTGAGAAAGGACTGTCAGCTCAGATGACATTCAGCTAGGGGGTGCATCACTCCACAACAATGAGCAGTCCTTGAGACACAGTCACTCCAATTTATTTGTTTCATGGTTTAAAGATCGAGTAAAAGAATGGATGTCCCTAGTCCACTTCTCCTAGCAACTTAATGTATAGGAGGCTACGAGCTCCTTTAATTTTCGAGCTTTCAGCACATTGATCTAATGAATCTGGACATACATGTCTTAAGCTCACTTCTACCAACAGAAAAGAAAAAGATTCAGCCCTGAGTTTTTTACTTGCAAGGAAGTGTGTCAGAAAAGCAAATATTCACACAATTGAAGGGAAAGAAGAGAAGTTGTCATCCAATGATCCTACCTCAACATGTGCAACGCGAAAAGTAAACATTCAATCACATGCCGTATAGGAATACCGAAAATGTCATCCTTCTTTCTTCCATAAACCATAGCATAACCTTTCTCCATGCGGCCTAGCTTTTTTTGTACTTTGGGCATAACTTCTTAAATAGGCCTCCTCAAATTCCCAATGACTATGCTCATCTCCAAATCTTCGCACATCAGTCGGAAAAAATGTATCAAACCCAAAGCAGTTTTTAATTGTGCAATCAAAGAAAAAAGGGAAACATACAAAGTCATCAAGTCTAGTCAAACTGAGCATCAAAATGCCCCTTCATAACCTAACACATCACCCATGACTCACATGGCCTCCATGACTCACAAGAGGCCATGATCAAGCTCGAAATCTGTCTACCTTTATCAATATCGCCCCAATGTCCATTTTGACCAAAACCAATTCAAATTTCTTACTCTCTAAAGCCCTAAGTTAAAATATCACTCCTACATTGTAGCCCTACTAATAATGAAGAACAAAAGCTATTATAAACAGTACCATAAATTCAGGCTCGAATCCATTTTAACAGTAAAAGAAACAACCTTTGCTACGTCCTCATAAACCAAAAGAACGTGTAAATCCTCTCCAACATTGAACTATTACTAATCCACAAATTCCCAAGATCATATAAAACATTTTTGTGCTAATCAAGAAAAACTGTATAGTATTCTAAAGTTAGCTTCTTCTATAATTTGGGCATGACTTCTTCAATAATCCTCCTCAAACTCCCAATGAATATACGCTCATCTACACATCTTCTCACATCAGTCACCATCATTAGAAGCCATTGAAACCAAGCAATTTCTCACATCAGGCTGAACAATGAAGTCCCTTCTTGTGTGCATAAAAAAAAAAAAAAAAAAAAAAAAAAAAAAAAAAAAAAAAAGAGGATTCAGGCTGAACAATGAAGGAGGTATATAGCCATATAGGAGGCAGGTTATTATCATATCAGATTATCATCCGCCCAGAAACAATTGAAAGAAACGAATCAAGACACAACCACCCCAAAGCATGAAAAATAAATTAAAGGCTCCAGCAGTCAATTAGCTCTTGTTTCCATAACATTCACACTGTCTCTTCAAAATATAAATCTGGACACCAGATATCATATGCGATTTTTTGTTTTGAAAGACCAACAAAAACCACTTTAGCCACCATTAGAAGTAAGGTGAGAATTGATAATCAATTACTAGGTGACACCCAAAACCAACAAACAAAGCAGAATTCACAACATAAAACGAAGAAAAGGAGAAAAACGAAAATGCTGCAGACACAGTAGCCTTGACAGGCATAAATTAAATACATTACATAAAACAAGAGAAGCAGACAAGAGGGTTAGTAATGGCCACTACTTCCTAGACTCTGAGACCTTGCTCTTCTACTATTGTTAATATGTTAACCATAGTTCATGAATTAGATATATACCACGCAGGAGTTATTAAAGCGAACACAAGGGTCAGTTTTAGAGTTAGCCTCTGAAGCTGATCGATCAGAAATACATATAGTCCAGAATACCTATCGACCCCAAACAACAGTGGTGTCTCATGCTCTAGATTGGTTTTAGTTAGTCTTATTTTTATGCTCTTACTCTGTAAACTTGTAAAGGCCGGGTCTCATGTCCATATCCCAAAAAGAAGATATATATGCAGATTATTTCAGCTGACTCATGCTGATCACAGACTCCGTGTAGTATTGTGAAATATACACTCAGGTGCAAATTATTACCCTTACTATTGTCGCATTTGTGCTGGTTAAGCTTTCGGAAGGGACATTTACTCAAAGGGAAAACTTGAGAAATACAAGAAAATGATAGATATGCCGTAGGAATATATGGCACATCAAAATGCATCAATGGTCCATGCGATGCATCCACACCCAGAAAAATTGCATGGACTTAAGAAATCAGAGGTATCAAAAGAGTGTGGCCAATAAAGGTGTTGTAGAAATCTTTAAATTTCAGCAACAATCAACGTAAAAAATAAAGTTCAAAACCATTGAACCTCCAATTCAGTGTTCAAGGCTTGATTAAACTGTGACTCACTTATTCTGTCCTAACATAGCCAAGACTAACTAAGTTGGAGGCAAATTTTGTAAAACAAATTCTATGCTACAGCCAGTATTCAGCACCAATCAAAAGGGCAAGCGCATATACCTAAATATAATCAAATTCTCAGGCTTTCTTTTCCCAGAAGAGTGATAAACCTTGGTGAAGTTCCCTGCAATCAAACAAGTATTGTATCAGAAATTATAAGTCCAAACTAATTTCACCTATTAATTCAAGTAGTGTTCATTCTGCGGAGGAGATGAAGCCGATGTTTCTTAGTCACTAATCTGCAAAGTCATGTAAACTCAAAACACTAAAAATAACAGGTTCTTAATGGGTTTTAAACAATCACAAAAACCACAGATTCATGTAAAAGTTAGACCACAATGATGACTAAAAATAAAGAGACGAAAATGACCTGAAAATGAAATACACCAAAATCAACAACACAAATCCAAACCCTTTGAGTGAACATCAAAACAAGGAACTAATGAAGAATCAAACATTGGAAACTCACCAACCCTAGAACCAACCCCCCCCCCCCCTCCCCCCCAAACAAAAAAAAAAAAAAAACCCCACAGGGGCATATACTTAGTTTAAGGAGGCGCGAGGCGCACCGAGGCGCTGGGGGGCCGTTGCGATGAGGCGGAAGGCGCGAGGCGAAAGGCGCACGCCTCATGCACACGAGGCGCACTCATTTAGCAAACAAAATTCTATTTTTTCGAAACCTCAATTTGCAAAAAATTACCCCTTTTGTGGTATTTAAAAAGGACCTATGGGTAAAGAAGTATAAACAAGGGATTAAGGGGCAAAGGGAAGGGTAGAAATAAGGTTACAAGAGAAAGAAAACTGGAAATTGCAGAGTCATGCGCCTCAGGGCCTGCGCCTCAGTGCGCCTCGGTGCGCCTCAGTGCGCCTCATGCACACTTGTGCGCCTCAGGCTTCTGAGGCATTGGCAGCTGCGCCTAGGCGCGCCTCAGGCGCGCTTTTTTAAACTAAGTGGCTACTTACAACAAAGTGGCCATAATTAATAAAATGGCTCTGAACAAAAGCTCATCGAATATGGCTACTTGCAACAAAAGCGAAATATGAAGAAAATAAAACACTTCCTAGTACATTATGATAATTGCGCCGTATGAAATATACATATGTAGCCCGGGTGTGAGCCGACCCGGGCTCCAAACTAGTATAAAACAAAAGGTAGATTCCTAGCCTAACAACAACCAAAAATGGATCGTAATCCAATCCATAAAACTAAACTGAACACAGGAGATGAACCTCATTCCTAATTTCAACCCCAACTTGGATGGTGAACCAAATGACCCCAGTATGCTTTCTTAAACCACAAAGATGACTAAGTTTAGCAGATAAGGCTCTAGATAAGTGGAAGTACTTAGTGATAGTCTTTAGAGATTTTGCAGTGTGTAGTAGTTAATATTTGACTGCTGAATAATTTGGTTTTGCATTGCTATCGCCTATCGTATGACTTTACTGTGTTACTGATTGAGATGGTGAAATCTATACAGGCTAGAGGACTTGATGTGATACCAACAACCATTTCTCGTTTCCGCAATGGTAATGATCACAAGACAGCCGATTTGCTTGAGACTGTTGTTTATCCAGAGGAAATCACCCATTGTGCTGCTGGGGTGAAATGGTTCAGGTATCTTTGCTTAAGATCTAGAAACCCTGCTCCAGTTCTAGAGAGTGGATTTGAGGATGTTGAAGACGATGATGGAGTCATTACAAAGTTTCACTCCGTTGTCAGAACATATTTTAGGGGTCCTTTAAAGCCACCCTTCAATGCAGAAGCCAGAAAAGCAGCTGGATTCGGCCCTAGCTGGTATGAGCCCCTTGCTTTTACAAAGGCAGAAACTGCATCTGACTGTTGAGGTGCAAAGTTCTCTCTAGGAAACCGAGGAAACAGCTTATATGTCTTCGTAAGAGTATTATTCTCTTGCATCCCCTTCCTTGGTGCGGGGTCAGCTTTTTTAGTTCAACTATGATTTTTCTGGTCATCATACTCGCAGCAGGTTTAGGTAATACCACAGCTCTAAACATATTTCGGGTTTGGGAACAGGTTTGTATTGGCCTCTTAACTAATAAGTTCGTGTTATCCTACCCACATGGAATCTTCATTTTTTTTTTACAAAGTTAGTAGTTGTTCAATATTTTCGGAAGGCTGATAAGGTCGCAAAACTCTTATCTGTATTTCAGAGTGTTTATAGCTCTCTCTTACATGTTTCGTTGAGAAGTGAAGCATTATATTCTGTTTTCACACTCCATTCCGAGATGAGTTCAGTTGTACCTATTACTAGGTTGATTGTCCAGGAGGGCACTATATGAAGACAACTCCTACAAATTGTATATCTTGTTGAAGCTCACCTCACCATATCTAATTGCAACTAATCATCCAGATCATCCAGAAACTCTGATATTGAATCCCCCGAACTTAGGGGTACAAATAACGCAAACTGAACTCAACTGCTCAAGGTCGTGACGTGACGATAGCTCATACAAAGAAGAGGGTACCCACTTAAACAGCTCAAAGGCTACAAAAATTGCCAAAAGACATTAAGACCTCTCATATGGAACGTTGAGGGTCACCGGAACAATAAATGGTAGGGGTCATGGGTTTTCCCTGTATGTACTCTTCTCGACTACTGCAATACAGAACATAATTTCCAAATTTACAGTAAAATGTAGCATATCACAATTTCCTAGGTGCACTGCAACTGTAGCTCCTCCAAAACTTTATTATTTGGTGAGACAAGATGTAAACCATATAGGAGATACTGGCCGAAATTGCTGAAGTCTTTCCTTCACTCGCAATTGGTGTTTCAGATAACATTGCATTATTCGTGCTCCGAACAATTTCAGTAATTAGTCAAAATTCACATATCATCAGACACTCCAAAACTTTTACCACAAGCTGACTCATATTACAAAAGGAGTCTTCTCATATCAGTAAAGTTCGCTTGTAGAGCTGAAAGAAAATCTCCTGAAATGTGATAAGAAGAAACATGTCATACTCGCATGTAGAAAAGAATGTGGAGTACTGTAAATTCACGCACAATCCTCAATTTGTAATATGAACAACTAAAGCAAAAGAGGACTTTTGCAACTGAGCCACACATTGAATGCTAAATATGTTGGCCTGGTGCATTACCTGAGTTCATGCATGTTTTGACACAGAACTGATATTTACCAAAATTGATATCCCCCTCTCTTCTCTCCTCTGGACTCTGGTGTCCCATCTCCTACTCATACTCCATTGACAATTTGATATACACCAAAACTGAAGCCAATTATTAATAAAAAAAATGGCTCCCACGGATTTGAATTCGCGTCTCTTTTATCCATAATCACAATTACAAAAATTGGTTGTCAGGTTAGAGGGTAGAGGGCCAAATCATTTCCACATAATCTACTTTTGAATTGGTTATAATTATGCCGTGTGAGTTCGAACATGTCAATCCAACATCCACAATTTGAGTCAACTTCTTTTACCCCAAAGATATTATTAGCAATATAGGTCAGTTGGCAGCGGTAGACTCTGGACGCGTTTATTAGGTTCTGATGAAAGGGTATCTGGAGAATGAGAATAGTAGAGAGAAAAATAGCGGTGGAAAGGTTATCGAAGTTTGAATGATAAGAAGTTAATGGGAATAACTTTGGTCAGTTTCAGGTTGGGCCACGTATAGATAAGAAAAAAGTTGAACGAGTCCACCCAAAATGAAAATTAGGAAGTGACCCGACAAGAGACCCTGGCATTGACCCGATCCTGAAATGTGAAAATGCAAATGACAGGAAAAGCAAGAATATTCACTAACCTCCGACTTTGCCATCAAAAACACGATGATCGGCAGATAATGTCAGCATCATTTTTGTAACAACTGCAGCCTTCTCAATTCCTGTGCACCAGAGAACATAGGGAAGATAAATGACAAAATTGGATTAAATGGCACTAAGGAAATCAAATGGCAAGGAACTCACCATCAGTTCCAACCATTGGTTCAACAACTTTGTTCCCTCTACCGACAGCAAGAATTCCAGCCTAGAAAAGAGAGGAATAGTAATCAGATATGAAAAAACTTTAGGGTCATATTGTACACTGTATCCCAAATAGTTTTCAAGCTATCCAATTAGCGAGTCACAAATTTCAAAGCTGATGTTGGTTTCCAGCACTCTGTTCTTTTTAAACCCAAACTCAAGTTGTTTGAGAACTTTAGTACTCAGTTGACGTTAATTGAAGATTGGGAAAGAGCTGATTCCTCGTTTGAAGTGACTAACAAGAATCTCACATCTTAATATTTACGGAAAAAAGAAGGAAATATAAACTAAGAAAACCTGAAAAACTAGTCATGATAGCGAACAGGGCTTAAATAGTGCATTTGTTTGCCACAACTAATCACTGAACTCCAAAAGGCAAGGAGTGGAAAGAACTATTTATTGGTCCGAATAAAGAGATACTTCCTCTGGCCTATATAGTTCCCAATTTCCTTTATGGGTATGGGTTGTCCAACTTTTTTCCTTATTTGTCAAATGACAAATTTGCCTCTACGACTCTACTAGAATGTTGATTATAGCAAGTGAGTAACACCTCTTTTCCTTAATTGCAGCAAGTGGGGAATAGAAAAACTCATTCTTTCTCCACTTTGTTGAAAATTGCAAGTTAACCCTAAAAAGTTTGAACTTGGACAGAGGGAGTAATTAAACATTAAACAATTACATTTACAAAGTACAAATTCTAAAATGCATGGAGCAGATTGGGAATTACCTGTGGAGGGTTAATAATCGCGCAGAAATGATCCACTGGGAACATTCCCAGATTTGAGATGCTACAACATCATGACGAAGGAGTAAAAATCTCATCTAATGTCAGCTTACAAAAGAGATTCCCCAAGTCAAAGCAGATGTTAAACAAACCTAAATGTGCCACCCTGAAACTCATCAGGCTTAAGTTTCCCTGTCCGAGCCTTCTCAGCAAGCTCCTTAACCTACAGTATGGGCATTCAAAGTGAGGTACTTTTGAAGATTTAATCCAGCTTTCATTAAAGGCGAGGTATTTTGTAGGGGAGAGCAAAAACTCGGTCCGGGGTGCGGACCGAGTTTAGCTCGGTCCGGTCCTCGGTCCAACTTTTTGGGGAAAAATATCCTCTGTCCACTCGCTCTAAGGGACCGAACCGGACCGAGACCGGACCGAGTGCCATTCGGTCCGGTCCTCGGTCCACTTTTTTCCAAAGCTCGGTCCTCGGTCCGGTTCGGTTCGGTCCGGTCCGGTCCGGGACCGATGCTCACCCCTAGTATTTTGTACAAACAATTCAATACAGTTATTCACATAATGACAAAAGTATATACTATGACTACATCATCAATACTAAGAAATAGATACTAGTGTCTTTTGAAGCAAAAATCTTCCAACCCCACAACAAAATAATACTATTTGCCAATATAGAGAAGGGAAAAGTTTCCTCTTCACGCTTAGTTTCCACAAATTCGCCATCACCACGGAAACTCTGACAGTGCTTAAATGTGATCTTTTTCTGGTCTGGGTGGAGGAGAGGAGGTTCATTGGAATTATATTTTAGAAGAAAAAGAAAAGTGACAAGTCTTATCTTCTCGTTTTACCCATATACGCTCCCCTATCAAACGTGTTTCTAATCTGTCTTCAGAGTTCTGACTACATGGTAGTAAACCAACAAAGTTGTAGCAGAGTTGAGGAAATTGATTACTTTTAAAGAGAGGTCACCAATTACAACATTCATAGTTCAGCAAACACCAGAATCGCAATGACTCCCTCCTAGTCCCCAGCTTCCACCACGATTATGGCTTTAACTGGATTCAGGAACACACTCTTCTAAACCTGCAATTAGTTTCGTCACCTCCAAAAACCCAATCTTCTTTTGGAAATTAATCCCCTTCCGTCAGGGAAACCCTTCAATTCGAACCATAACCTCAACTCAACTCTTCCACACATTCCTCATACTGCGCTTCACTTCCCACTGAGACACCCCACCCCCCTCCCCACCCAAATGCAAAAGTATGAAGCCATGGAAGATGAATATAAAAATCAACTCAATAACATCACATTGAAACAAAAAATTTGGATCCAGGTAGTCAAAGATGACCCATCAAAGTAAGAGTCCCCAAAATGACTCGAGACCTACAGCACTGCCAAAAAAAAATAAGTTTGTCCCTGCCTATGAGGACCCTGTGGTAGATCATAACTTAATTCGGTGCCTCCAAAGAGACACCCCTACCCACCGAAAAAAGAAGCTATTAGAAAACGCATCAAAAGAAAGCACAAGGGAGAAGTGCTCCAATAGTGAGCACTGACTGACAATGCCCTTCTACTCCACAAGAAATTGGTCTAGTTATAGCTCTACAGGCACTAAAGCCTAGGGTTACTTCTAGTCTAATACTACTTTGATTTGTAGACATTATCTAGATTTTTCCATTTCAAACGAATTCCCTCTTGCCTTATATGTATATTGTGTTGTTTTCCTATCAGATAATGCAATCTGACATAACTATAAGCAAATTAGCAAACACAGCTAGAGAGAAACAAAAAAAAAAGCCTTTTCTTTACCTCTGAAGAAATTTCCGAAATCGTCTTCTGGTCAGCAGCCCTAATGATAGGAGTCATCAACCCCTACAAACAAAATAAGGACTCACATTTAGGTACAGGCAGGATATCCATTGAACTTGGACATGGTTAGTTAGAAGGGAGACCTTCTCGGTCGCTACTGCAATCGATATATCAACTGAATTGTTGAAGATGATTTCTCCTTTTTGAGCGTCCCAATAGCCTAGGAATAATCACATCAGTAGTAAGTTATATGTAGGAATTATTCAAAAGCAAGCGACTACATTGTGAGTGAATCCAGTGAAGACGTTGCAAAATATTATGAAGACTTGTATCCGAATAGATTGCATCTCTTGCGCGCAATGCAAACAAATAAAAGTGGGCCAAAATGGATGGCCCAGAGGAAATAAATCAAACAGACATTTGTTGTAGCATCAGAATATCAAGGTAATAAAAATGAGAGGTAGCAGTATTGACTTGTATACCATTGGCTCCAGGCACATTACGAAGGGCAACAGCTACAGCTTTAATGACAATGTCGTTCACCGAAACCTTGACGCTATGCTTCTCTGCATATCGCATCCAAAATGGATAGTAAGGCCAGATGAAAAATTATTGGACATGACAAAATGCAGGGCATTAAGTAGCACAATATACCTATAAGCTCCTTTCGGAAGGATAGTAGAGGATCCAGTATAACATCTGCAAAGACCGTCATTAATATAACATTCAAGAAGAAAAAGAAGAGGGGGTGACCAGAGAAGAAATAAACAATGCAACAGTCCCCGGGGAAATGGCATAACGAGAGAGTAAAGCAAGATGCCGGACCTGTAGATAGATACAAGTGAGGTATACTTTGTTTGGATTCCAATAAACGTTTTGCAATAACCTGCGACAGAGTAAAATATTCTTAATGTTAAACAAAGGAAATACGATGATTTGATCAATGAGTGACAAAATCATGCTTTGTAATGACACTGCATCTAAAAATAATAATAATAAATAAATAAACTCCCCAAGTTCATTATTCAGCAGACATATAGCCAAGAAAACTTACAACGGGATTTCCCCCAAAACAGCTCTACACAAGAAGCAAAAGTAAAACAAACACTATTCGACTGAATTAAAACAACATTGTTCCACATTATTTAGCGGTTAGATGATTTTATGTTACGTTTGATAGTCAAACTGCACATTGCTTATCCTACAACTAAAAAGACACAGATCATCACTATCTACTCGACATGGCCCAAAATAAACATGCACTGCTGTCTGTCAATCACAACTCACATCTTCTAAGGCTGTATAGAGTATGATCCTATGTGCGGAACTAGAAACTAAACACACCTTTCTAATTTGGCTATTTGGCAAATCCTCGTAAGAATATGACTGAGATGAAGCTGAAGTTGTACTCGGTGACTGGATTTTAGGTAATCCAGACTGTTTCTTTGTCGACGCCACAGCCTTTGATGATCCCTGTCCAGACTTTATTGCTGCCAAAACATCTCCCTTCAATAAAGTACCACGAGGACCTGATGGGACTAGCAATGATGCATCAAGACCAAACTCAGAGATGAGCAGTTTCGCAGATGGACTAATTCTACTAATCGTTCTTTTCTGCTCTTTAACTTCTCTTGTAGTAGATTGAGTTAGCGGCTTCTCTGCTTTTGGTTTAGCACTGCTGCTATACGACGTCATTACTGTTTTAACATCTTCTGAAGACTCCACCTAAAAATGCAATCATAGCACGTCAGACAGGGTCAAAAGTTCACAGACTGCAAGCAACAGCTACCACCAGAACTCAGTGGAATTCCCGTAAACACAGAGTTTGGGATTGTTAAGACGTGAAATTTTCCTTTTGGGGTGAGGAGGGGTAATGGCAAAAAGAGTAGACACTGCAAATCCAAATAACTTCAGGAAAAAAAAAAAAAAAGGAAGCAAGATATACATACAGGAATAAATAACAGAATAAAGACTAAACAGATGGAACAATGGGACCCAGAACAACCAGCAAAAGAAAGCGTGCAAGAGAAAAGTCAACAATCAGGTCCCAGTGTTAAAGGTGGGATCAATGAGTAACTTTATAGAAGAAACCACTTGTAACCAGAAAAAGATAAATGTGTTGTCGTATGCTGTTTCAGATACTTACAGTAACTACGATTGGTTGTCCCACAGGTACATCTTTTGAACCATCAGGTGCCAATATTTTAGCTACATACCTGCAAAAAGATGCAAATCATTCAATTAATCAAGCATAATTCGAGTGATGATGGACCAAGGTTGCAGCAAAATGTATCATATGTATAAAATTAAGTTTGCAATGATCTTGGGGATGACTGGAGAGAACAATAATTACCCTTCTTCAAGACTTTCGTACTCGAGGGTAGCCTTGTCTGTCTCTATTTCACAGAGCACGTCTCCAACTTCTATCTGTGAAGGGTAATTTTCTTAAGAGAAATAAAACAACAGACTTAAACTCAAAACCAACAATTTGCCAATACAGACCTTATCCCCCTCTTTCTTCCTCCATTTTGTGATGTTACCCTGGTTCTGTTGGAGGAAAAAGGACAAATTATATATAATTCTCTCATAACTTAAGATATACGGACAAACTGCCAAGAAACTACCATCTGACGGCAAAGAAACACAGACCATATACCCTAAATACTATCCAAATCCTTACCATGGTTGGGGATAATGCTGGCATTTCAAGAACCATGTGAGGAGGGAGCTCAGCAGTGTCTATCTTACCAGCACTTCCCTCCGACTCTATATTTGAAGTTGACTTCTGTTCTTTTACTTCAGGTTGACCATCAGCAATAGCAGGGATATTCTGAATATAGTCTAAGTCCTCAACCTAGAAAGACCAACCACAAGTATCTTGTAAAGAGCACTTCTACAAATCATATGAATGTAGCAACTAGCAAGTAACAATTAACATGGACAATACAAACTGTTGGGTTAGAATAACATCAATCATGTCACATGGCTGAATGGTTTACTTATAATTGATTAAGAGGATGAATTAATTAATGTTCCAATTCCAATAGAGCTAAAGACTCGTTAGTCTTTGGTTTTGGAATAATAATGGAATAAAGAAAAATGGCTCACATGTGAACTAGTGAAGTAGCAGTCGGCTGCTGCGATGCCCTTGACACAATCTTTATTATGGGTCATCGGAAAGCAGCCTCTCTATGTTCCAACATGGGGATAAGGCTTGCGTACATTCGACCCCCTCGCCCCCCCCCCCAAAAATCCCTTTACCACCCCATAGGCGGGAGCCTTTGAGGCACTGGGGTGATGTTGTTGTTGTTGTTGTTGTTGTTGATGGGTTACTTATTGTTTTTCTATTACGAGGATGATTTACTTACTCTCTGCAATTGCACTCCACAAACTGTTACATGGAACATGGTGAAACTACTCCCTCTATCCCCCCCCCTCTTCAATAGCATAAGGTCATAAGCAGATTTGATGTATGGCAAAACATATAATGGTATAACTGTTACCGTTACTGCAATGGGTTGTCCAACAGGTATATCCTTTGACCCATCAGGAACATATATCTTTGCTAGAAAGCTGCAAAATAGCCCAATTAAACATTAGATATACAGTCATGTGAGGGCACAAGTTTATTAACAAAAGTACGACATATGACAGAATAGATTAGAAAAGCCTTCAAAAATTACTACTTTACCAGATAGACCCCCTCGTGAGTTTGTACAGAATTTTTATTTACATATACATACCATTAAGCATTGACGACAGAAGTCCTCCGAACACACAAAATTGCAAACAGAACCGTATCCTTTGAACCAAGATAACCAGAACCCCTTACAAGCATCAGCTCAGTTTAGCCCCAAAGTAAAGCCACAAAAAGTCACCCGTGCGGAATAATCATATAATAAGGTGAATCAGTCAATTTAAAGTGGTTCAATCCTTTAAAAAAACATCTCAGGTAGATCTTCGCAATTACAAGTACAGTTTTGGTCACTCCAATTTTTTGTTAATTCCGAATCCCTTAAAGCGATACTCAAGGAAAAATGAGTGTACCTCGGAGGGCTTTGATCTTCCTAGTCCTAATCATATTCGAACTAGCAAAAGAGAATTAGTCTACATATAGGCCACATAATAGATTTACACCTAAAATTTATGAAGTGACAGCCTTCCACACACGATGATCCCATCTTCCATAAAGGAACAGTATCATGGAGCACAGTCAAACTAAAAAACTTTATCCAACTCCCAACGCAATAAAGTCTAAGCAAATGCGAATCTCATAACTTACAACCTTAGAACGGAAAGCAGCTAAGGTTCATTGTGATGAGTAGATATATTACACAGGTGTGGGACCAATGTAACGAGACACACCACCTCTCTAGCTACAACTTAACCAAATTAATCATCCTACCTAGACAACTTCAGAGACTTATACCATTGAAATAACATTTTGAAAAGAACTCATACTAGTTGGCAGAAACCGAACAGTATCATCTGTGAGCCGAATAAGTAGTCACTCTAGGACTAAGGAAAGTCCATCATTCCTCTTAATGCAAGAAAATCGAATTCCACCAGTTCCAAGACTATGAACTAATAGGCAACTGCCAATTGGCACTTTACCAATGGAGCTGAGCCTCTCTAAACACGTGATCATCCAAAGGCCTAGGCATCCTATCATAACTCCAAATTCCAAAGGTTTTAGAAAAAATAGAGGTCCGCAAAAACATTTTGACATACACAAATACCCTTCAAGAGGACCCGGAATCAGAAGTTCAAAACCCCTCCCCATAAAGGTGGATAATTCAGCTAAACCCCCAATGGAGAAACTATCGCTGTATACTTGATGTGTCATGTGTCCGCCTTGACACTGAAGACTTCGATATTTTACACACAATAACCGTGCCGACCACCGGACATGCACCCAATTCTGAGTAGCATAGATCAATGTTTCACTACTCCAGAATAACCAGGTGTGGTAGAGAGCACGATTAAAGAAGTACTTATCTTATTTCATTATTGTCTCCCTATTATTGTCAGAGTGACCACAATCCTCACCATGGTCCTAGGACCATGGTATGCATTGACAATTTCTAAGCTATAGGTAACGCTGGTCTATAGAAGTTAAGGCAAAACAAGTATAACAAGAAACATGTCTAATGACTATATAGGCTATTCTTTATGAGTAAAATAAGATATCAATAAAAGGACACCAAAGGGGCGACTATAAGTCCATATCAGATCTAAATCTGACTGTTCGGATTTATTAATCGGATAAGGTTTGATAAAGTAACAGAAGTCACTCAATATCTCTGATACATCACGTCATACTTCTGAAATAGCAAGTCCCAGGTATGAAAGAAACAGAAGCAAGGGCAATTGTCGAATATGTAGCAGAACTTTAACTTTCCCCTTCAGGCCCTACCCTGCTAAGAGTATGAAACTCATGGAACGAGTCTAGATAGCATCAACGAGTGTACCAATGCAGGAAACAAACAGGAGGATCTAAGATAGCCTAGATTCAGAAAAATATCAGTCAAGGCTCTACATGTAATGACTACTTCTGATAATAGTGACAAATATATACAAGAGAATGAAAGGGGCTTAGTTAACCTAAACTCAAACTTCTATTCTGATAAAAGTAGATATCATTCAAACTTTTTTTTCACCATGAACATAATACAGAAAAGGAAGAATTCTATGATTACCCTTCTTCGAGGCTCTCGAATTCCACTGTAGCTTTGTCGGTCTCTATTTCACATAATACGTCACCCACTGCTATCTGATAAAAGTTGGTATTTGTAAGAAAAACAAACATTTAAAGCATAGGAATATCGGCCAATTCCATTTCACAATAGTTAGAATAGGCTGTATTGATGTTTCATATTCTTTACCTAAACTTACCTTATCTCCTTCTTTCTTCATCCATTTTGTGATGTTTCCTTGACTCTGAGCCAGCAAACAACTAAATACTAATTCCTCCAACAAAAACACGAGTGAAAAACACAAACACCACAAGACTATCCAGAAAGCACATACATACCATCGTAGGGGACAGCGCTGGCATTTCGAGAACTGTGTGTAAAGGAGCATCTGCCACATAAACAAACACAGTGATCAGAAAAGCTTGTGTTGATACTCTGATTCTCTAGGTAAAGCCACTAATCATTGCCCATGGGCATAAATCTTCATCCTGCAGTCAGTAGGTGCGATTCTTGAAGCAATTTTCATTTTGGATCAGCCGTGCGCAGTCTCTTTATGTTTCAATAGGGGTAAGGCTTGCGTACATCCGACCCCCCCTACCCCGCCTTATGGCAGGAGCTTTTAAGGCGATGGGGTAATGATGTTGTTGTTGTAGTTGATGTTAATTCTGAAACATGATTTTTTTGAAGAAAGAACCCCAAAACTAGATAACACAAACCATTGTCACAAAGACAAAATCACGACTACAGGCAAAATGATGGCATGCTCAACACTTTAGTTTACCGCAAAATGGCTAAACAAGTAAACCTAATTATACTCCCTGCATTTCTTTTGATTCTTTGCATTTCATTTGAACTCCGAATTATATGGCAATTGAATAACCCACACACAAACCGAGGCCCGTAAAAAATACAGATTATTCTAAAGTTAGAAAGGAATAATATACCTCCAGATGACGCATATCGAAGCCCCGATTTCAACTGCGAAAAGTTATGGTGAACGCCAGTGAGCCTAGATGTGCACCTGATACCGGATTAAACGGTGGCAAAATTCAGATGATAATAACCCACAGCAGCAAAATTGACAACAAAAAGAAGCAAAAATCAAACTGACCGGAATAGGCTACCGGTAAGATCCGTGGACAAAACTTTAGGGCCATAATATCTGCATAAACCAATTTATTCAACTAAATAAATATATAAACACACATTTCATAACCGAGTTAAGCTATGTATAAATTTCGTCAACGTTTGGTTTGAATTTCTCTCGCACATTCCGAAAAAATGAATACAAATTACGAAAAAGCGAAAACGAACCTAGAGGAGGATGAGAATGATCGGGAAGGAGGAGGAGGAGGAGCATAGGAGGAGAGAAGACGGCGTAAGGAAGTGGAGCGAGAGAGCAATGGTTGTCGAAGCCGTGAGAGCGTCATCATTCGGATCGGTTGCTTCTTTGTTACACCACCAACAACTCCCTACTCTTGTTAAAAACTCAAATCAAAAATTAACAGAACTGAACTTTCCTCTTTGCTTACCACTTCCCCAACTCCTTTTTCTCTGATTCCTTTTCTCCTCTTGCTCCGTTGACAATCCGGATGCCTAAATAAGGGTATAATTGTCATTGTGAAACACAACTATTCGTGAAAACGTCAACCATTCATAATTGTCATTGTAAAACGTCAACTATTCGTGAAAACGCCCGATAAGGGTATAATGGTCATTATATAGTACAACTCACAACTTTGGGACATAACGTTAACAACTATCACAGCTTTGGTAGTAATACTTTGTTGTTGTTCATACCAAACTAAATTTTGGGGATAAAAGTAGCCATATAGAGAAATACACTTAGTAAAGTTGTGAGGTGAAATGATTAAAATCAAGCAATAATTTGCCAAGAATTTTGTACTGCCAAGACTTATGTAACCATTTTAAAGGTCATTTTCGATAAACTTGTATTGTCACTAATAATAACTTTATTGCCAAAATTATCACCCTTAAAATCAACTTGTGTGCATGTGTCCATCCCATTGTTTCTCCTTCATCTCAACCTCGAAATCTGATTACCACTACTCTCGTACAACACCTCTAATTCAAGATGACGAGTCAACCGACATTGTCCCATGAGCATATACACTTTATATGTTTCACTCGGTGTCAAACGTCAGTAGAAAACACTCTTGCATCTACTCCCCCCCCTCCTCCCTCCCGTTGATAAAAGCCTCCCTATATGCCTTTAGGAAGCTACCACACAATGAATGGATTAGATTGCTCCGTGCCACCGGCCGCCCCTCACACTAGCTCATTTGGTCATTTATGATGTTTAGTATTAACGATCACCGCCACCATTACAAACATCCGTCTCACGCCCTTTTCTCACACAACTTCGAAAAACCATGTCAATCATTTTCCTACGGGCTACACCTTTACTACTCAACCACCTCGCCTACTAACCATATCAAAAGTAAGACTACTCAACGTATCCGTCATATAAACATCCTATGTTTCCGTGATATTTCATCCACCTTCCAATCTTTGACGACATAAAGCCCAAATTTTTTTTTCCGAGCAACCAATTAATGTAACCTTTGTTTTTGGGTATTCATGTTTCTACACTCAAATAAACCAATCGTATATCCTGTCCCATGCTTCCGTGGGAATATCAACTTCCATTTTTTTACCTACTAACCTTTCACTTTTTTTTAAAATAAAATGAAAAAAGAAAAATTGAGTTTAGTTACCCAAGTAATCAAAATTCAGTTTAGATATTCCCAAAAAACTGGGGGGTACTGGGGTGTGACATCCCATAGCCGAGCTGTGAATGTGTTGGAGGAGAGAGAAGGTAATCAAGTTTATTTAGATTAGTATCCTAATTTCTCGGTTATTAGAGCAAATTATTTTTGAATTCCCCGTTTATGTTTTAAACAATCATTTTTATCCTCAAGGCACACAAACTCGGATCTCTTCAAATTTCCTCTGTTCCCGTTGACGGGTCCTTGAAGTTCTGGAAGAAAAAAAAAAGCGTGAGGAGGAAGATACTACTCTATGTTAGGAGGAGGAGGAGGAGGAAACATGGAGCATGAATTTGATTCCAAGCTGAAGCTTCATGATAACAACAACAATAACAATGGGGCGAACCACGGTGGTGTTCAGAGAGGTAAAAGCTTCCAATTTAGGGCTCCTCAGGAGAATTTCACCGTTCAAGATTTCGAATTGGGCAAGATCTACGGCGTCGGTTCTTATTCTAAGGTTACCTTTTTTTACCTTCAATTTTTACCATGCATTTCAACATTTCTTTCAATTTTCGTCTCGTAAATTTCGAAACTTGTTGTTGTTGTTGTTGTTGTTGTTGTTGTTGTTGCTTGTTGTTAAACTCGTAATTAGGATGTGAATGTTGTTGGAGTGCATTTCCTCGTAAATTTCGAAACTTGTTGTTGTTGTTGGTTGTTGTTAAACTCGTAATTAGGATGTTAATGTTGATGTTGTTGGAGTGCATTTCCTCGTATTTCCGAAAATGAAATTGAATTTGAATATTTACAAAGGTTGGTTGGTTGGTTGACCCTAGTTTTTGTTGAACTCCGGGGTGTTTGGAACGCGTTCAGGTTGTGCGGGCGCGAAAGAAGGATACGGGAGTTGTGTATGCACTCAAGATTATGGACAAAAAATTCATTACTAAGGAAAACAAAACCGCCTATGTCAAGTTGGAAAGGATTGTCCTCGATCAATTGGATCATCCTGGCATTGTTCGCCTCTTTTTTACGTTTCAGGATACCTTTTCTTTATGTAGGTACTCCTGACTGCCTGCCTTTTTAGCTTTGAATTGATTAGGCTTATTAAGGACGCTTCTCTTTGTGTTTTTTGATTCGTTTCTCATGTGTTTCGTTTGCTGCTCAAGATATGGCCCTTGAATCCTGCGAAGGAGGGGAACTTTTCGACCAGATAACAAGGGTGAGAGGTCATGTTGATTGGCTGAGTGGTTGGGTTGTGTAACAGCATGAGCTGCTTTTTAATCTTTTTGTTGCCTGCAGAAAGGTCGTTTATCGGAAGATGAAGCTCGCTTTTATGCTGCAGAAGTTGTCGATGCTCTTGAGTATATTCATGGTTTGGGTTTAATACATCGTGATATTAAGGTGATTTTCATCCTTACTGCAATGACTTTAGTCTTTGACTCTTTTCATGCTTGAAATGATGAGTGTTTGTGTGATGTAACTTGTGTTGAAATCCTCTGTGTGACAGCCAGAGAACTTGCTGCTTACCTCAGATGGTCACATTAAAGTTGCTGATTTCGGTAGCGTAAAACCTATGCAAGATAGCAGGATCACGGTTCTTCCTAATGCTGCTTCAGGTTTCTTGTTATAGCTTGTGCGATAATTGAGATTTTTGTATCAAAGACTAAACTTAGTTCCTTATTAAACGCAGATGACAAGGCTTGCACTTTTGTGGGAACTGCTGCATATGTCCCTCCGGAAGTCCTCAATTCTTCTCCCGCTACATTCGGGTATGTGGACCTTGTTAAGCTGTCTAAGGAGAATATGTACATTGGATTGATTAGTAGGGACCTTTCATCACGAGCTTGACAATTTTTTTTTCTGTGTGGTCTCGTCCTCCATGTGCTTATCCTTAATGAAACAGGAATGATTTGTGGGCGCTTGGTTGTACGTTGTACCAGATGCTTTCAGGGACTTCTCCTTTCAAAGATGCTAGTGAATGGCTAATTTTCCAGAAAATCATTGCAAGAGACATCAAATTTCCAGATTATTTCTCAGCAGAGTCAACAGACCTCATTGATCGTTTGCTGGTAAGTTTTCTGTAATATAGCCTGGATGTTTTCATTTTTTATTTGTAAAATTTGTAATTTTATTACTGTTTCTTTGGTTTTGGAAATATGATAGAATAAATCAAAATGGCTCACAAAACCGTGCTTACTTGTATTGTGAAGTAGGAGTCAGTCGGTACAATTCTTGACACAATCTTCATTATGGGTCATCCGTAAGCAGCCTCTCTATGATTTCAACATAGGAGTAAGGCTTGTATACATACGACTCCCCTACCTTGCCATAGGTGGGAGCCTCTAAGGCACTAGGGTAATGTTGTTGATGCCGTTTATAATATGTGTTTATCACCATTTCTAATTTTTAGCGACTTGGTGGGAGAGATTTACAATGTCCGGCTTGGTTGTTGAAATGGAGGGAGATCCAAGATTGTGTTCTCCAAGCTAAAAGCTTATAACGTTATGTGGATATTGCCTGGGTATTTCTGGTTCTGTTTTCACGATTTCACGGTTTGCCAAATTGTGAGAATCTGTGATAAGTGGATGTGAGTGTTAAACCTGAATGATAATAAAGTTTTTATCAGATCACCGACCAAAATAAAAATAAGAAAAAAAGTATATTGTTAGGAAGCTAGAGGGAGGGATTTTTTTTTGGTTGGTGGGGAGCGAAAGGAGGAGACGGAAGAAGAGAGAAGAGAAGGAACAAGAATATGGATGTTATCTCTACTTTTTATCATCAATTCATAGTCACACACTCATGACTTGTATAAGAATGCTCGTGTGACATCTCACACAGTCACACTCACACATGAATTGTCTCAAGAATGATTCCTAGGACAAAGATATGTCCATAAGCTAAACAAATTTCAAGTGAATCTAGAACGGTGACTTAGAAGTGAACGGACCGTGACTAGTAGCCTTTTCATTTGTCTCTTTGGGAACAATCTGGTGACATCCAGAAATTAGCTTGATTCTAAACATCAATCCAATGTCTCCCTTAGACAATCCTTGCACAAATTCAGGACTTATTTCCTCTGTCTTCCATGGTTTTTTGCTTTTTGCCCCCTCACTTCTATCTTCAACCGCTTTTCTGTATCATGACTATAGTTTCTTGTGTGACATTTGGACCCATAAATGTCTCTGGACAAAAATGACAAAGATATGTCCACAAGAAGCCTCCAACCAAGTTTGGATAGAATATAGACAGGTAATATCAATAATATTTGCCCGTGATCTTAGACCTTCAAATTTGGTCGTCCAAGACCATTTTTGGCGACAACAACTGATCAGCTTGATTATCTAAATCGTAATTCATAGTGACCTGAAGTAAATCCTTGTATAAGTTCGGGACCTGTTAGATCTATCTAGTTTAGTTTTTCCTCACACATTTGTACCTTTGGCCATATCTTAAAGTGTTAATGATTGTATACTAATTACTTGTGTGACATTTCACACATGAGTAGACTCAAAATCGATTCCCAGGACAAGGATATGTCCATAAGAAGACCCTAAACAAATTTCAATTGAATGTAAAAAGATGTCCTCATAAAGTATTAACTTCTAAAGTTATCTCTTTGGGACCAATCCGGGTGACATCCACAGATTACCTTGATTTTCTAAACATCGAGTCATTGTCTCCCCAAGACAACCTTTGCACAAATTTGTGACTTATTCCCTCGATTTTCCATGTTTTTTACCCCCTGACTTATATCATCCGCTACTTTTTGGTGTCATGACTAATCTTTTCTGGGATGTTTGGACCCATATTTGTCTCTAAAATGATTCCTCAGACCAAAATACGTCCATAAGAAGGCAAGAAGCCCCCAAACTAATTTGTATAGCATTTGGAATGGTGATCTTGAAAATATTTTCCCTGTGATTTCTAACTTCCGAATCTGGTCATCCAAGACCATTTTTGGCGACAACAACCAATAAGTTTGAATTTCCATCTCAATCCATAGTCACCTGAAGTAAATCCTTGTACGACTTCGGGATTCATTTCATCTGTCTAGTTGAGGATTTCCTCACGCACTTGTACCTTTAAGTACTTGTCTTTTAATTCCTTGTGTGACATTTTACTCGTGAATTGTCTCAGTAATGATTCCCTGAACAAAGTTATGTCCATAAGTAGACCCTAAACAAATTTGAAGGGATTTCGGAATGGTGACCTCGAAAGGGTACCTTCGTGACTAATAAACTTCAAAATTGTCTCTCTGAGACCAATCCGAGTGACATCTACAGATTGGCTTGATTTTCTGAACTTCAATTCATAGTCTCATTAAGCCAATCCTTAGAGAAATGCGGAACCCATCCTGTCTGCTTTCCATGATTTTTACCCCCTTCAACCGCCTTTTGGTGTCATGAATATAGTTTCCCAAAAATGATTCCTAGGACAAAGATATGTACGTAAGAAGCTCCCAAACAAATTTGGAGAGAATTAGGAATGATGATCTCGAAGATACATGGGTTGTGCTTTATAACCTTCCAAATTGTCGTCCAAGGCGACAATAATAAAATGGTTTGGCCCATACAAGCTGTGCCAGTGTAGTGTACGGATAATATTACTCTTAGTGCTATGGCCTGATGATTTGCATGTTTCCTTGCTTACTGGACGTTCAGAGTTCATAGCCCACTTAACAGATTTCTCATTTTCAAGCGCTCTCTTCTCTTACTGTTTCCTCATCTGTAACACCTCACTTTCCTTCTTTTGGGAGAAGTCAACTCTTCACTTTCACCTATCAGCTATATACTCATCATTTTAAAGGAGTAGATGAAGAAATAAGTTGATTAAGGAATAAACTTGTGAGAGAGGAAGAGAGAGACAGATGTTGGATACGGTGGGGGATAAGGTGAAGAAAGGGTGAGGCAAAATGATGGGGAAGGCAGGAGAAGAGACAAATGAGGGCGGGGCCGCGGGGGAGTGATGTGGATGTAGCAACATGCAAGGGTGAAGATGGGCATAGGTGAAGAGATTATGTCTGAGGAGTTTCGTCTTAGGGAGAGCATTAGGACAACTTGGTAAGCTTGCATGCCATAAAGCTATCAAATAGAGAAATGAATGTTTATATTGGGAAGTGGGAGGACCAATAATTGTAGAAGCTTGTATTTGGGAGTAGGTAGTATCTGACTAAGGTGAATGTTGATCTGGTTAGTCAAAAGGTTATCAGTTTTTCTATAGTCGACATGGGGACACGAATTCAACATGTCTCGACCTTGATTTGAATCAGTAGGACGGAATTGAGGCGTTTTTGTAATATAATTTTGGATGGAGACTATCTTCTTGGACCTCTATAAGCTTTCTTGTTGGTTTTTCCATGCAGTCTATAGATCCGAGCAAAAGACCCGGTGCTGGACCTGAAGGATATGCTGCTTTAAAACAACATCCATTCTTTCAAGGGGTTGATTGGACATATTTAAGGGATCAATCTCCTCCTAAACTTGCAAAGGAGCCTCAGGTTAGCCCCCTCCCTTGTCTGTATCACTTTACTTCTAATTGAATTGGCCTTCTGATGTTGTGATCTATAATTCCTCTCTTGATCTTTAATCTCTTACACCATATAGGGTCATTCTAGTGGGGCTGATAATTCTCAGGACCCGTGGAATCCTGCACATGTTGGAGACGGAGCAGTTAAACAAAATGATGTCAACGGTGGTACATCGTCATCTGCTGAAGCGGCTGGTCACATTACAAGACTTGCTTCAATTGACTCTTTTGATTCTAAATGGTACGAACGATGACTCTAGTTTAGTGTGTCTAGCATCAGGCTAATTTCATCTCGGGTTACTTTATGAATGTGTTCTGATTTCATTGTGTTTGTATTGGCAGGCAACAGTTCTTGGAACCTGGTGAGTCTGTTCTCATGATTTCAATGGTGAAAAAAATGCAGAAGTTATCGAGCAAGAAGGTGCAACTTATTTTAACCAACAAACCGAAGTTGATATATGTGGATCCATCAAAGCTGGTGGTGAAGGGGAATATTATATGGTCTGATAATCCTAATGACTTGAACCTTCAAGTCTCTAGTCCTTCTCACTTCAAGATAGTCACGGTGAGTTTTTTTTTTTTTTTTTTTTTTTGTGATGAGGTCAAGTTTTTTTTGGTGGCGAGTCTACTGGTTTAATTTTTCTCTTTTCTAGTGGCCATAGCATGCTTCATTTTGTTCCATTTGGGTTTTTGCGAGTCTTCATCCTGGCAACTAATTGCTGTCGTTTTACTTCATTGCCATTTCCCTACTTCTCGTCAGCGAGCTGAATGATTGTGTTTTTCGCCATATTGATGTTTCTTTTCTGTTGCCTTTGTTTTCCTCTACAAAATTCTGGTTCAGCCCAAGAAGATTATGTCATTTGAAGACCCGAAGCAGAGAGCATGGCAATGGAAGAAAGCCATCGAGGGCCTCCAAAACCGGTGAAAGGATCTGTATTCTCCATTACAGGCACACAATTCCCTTTTTTTTCTTTTTGAATATAATGTAAGCAGAACTTTTGGGATCTTGAATATGGACCGGATCATCAAGAGATTCAGTTTATATAAGAAAAGAAGTAAAGGTTTAGAAAGTTGAAGAGTAGGCTAACCCGAGGCTTTTAATGTCATTGTCCACTTTTTTCTTTTAGCATCCATTGTCGTCCCTTGTTTTCTCTCCGGAGAAGTGAAGTTTTCCTGATGAGTGAAGTTTTCCTGATGAGTAATGCCACGCACCTTGAAGGCACTATGTTGTACATTTGAGGTTTACAAGAATCGTTATTGTATCATAGATGTCTTTTGCTCGTCTTATTTTGGTTCTTGATGATTGATGTTTTATCAAGGATTCAAAGGAGTGTTACTCTATGTTGTATTTTTAGCAAGATTCGTCCTTACTCCTCACATACACCGTCCGTATACGGATTCTGATTCCTTGCCCAAATAATTTTAGTGCAAGCCGGTAACTTGCATTCTAGAATAATAGCAAATGAGCTGCGTTTTCATGACATGTAAAAACTTGCACTATTGTTCTATCGATCATATTTTTGAATAGAATCTTTGCACTGTATCTCGCTTCCCAACCTCGTTCATATCACTCGGGCTTAAACGATCAATTGTGTGGTCTACGCACCAAACTTCTGCCTCGCAAAGTAAAGTTAGCATCTAGCTGAGAAGAGGGCAAGAGGTTACTTCGATTATATCTAAAAATAACTTGGTTCTCTTATAAACAAAGAGCACGAATATCAGCCAATACTGTACTATTGGCATACAATCTACATGTACAGGGCTTCAAATCGAAGAAACCGCAACTCAGAAACCAAAAAAGCTCATTGCAACTCATCATTTAACCCCCTGAGTGATGACAGGAAATCTCTGGGACCATCGCGAATATCCTGCAATCATATTAATAGTTACTGTTAATTAACAATTTATGCATTGCTAAGTAGCTGCACAGCCTTTATGGTGACCTGCAATTAGGGAGGTCAAGCAAAGACTTATAGAGACAGACACTGGTATTCATACCTGAAGCTATGATCTGATGAAGATCTGCATGGGATGCATCACCGTTGCACATTTCCTGGGAAGAATTTCAACCATAGAACAACTCAGAACGATGCAAAGGTGAGAGACATCTATAGGATAAAAGTACAAACATATTACCCCACAACACCTATCGGACACAAGTCCAAAAGTTTTGATTTCCGTCAAGCCATTGAGAGGGCCTAAGGCCTAACCATAAACCCGGTGAGTCGGTGACAATAGTTATGAGGAGATCGTAGATATTAAATGATGAAGATTTTGCTCCTCTATTGCTTCCAATTCTTCCCCTTTTGCTTTTGAACCAAAGTTTTAGGTGAGGTTGGGGTAGGTGGCAGGATAGGTGTTGTAATAATAAGATTGTAATATCAAAAAATATTGTTGAGAAATTTCAAAACGAATGAGGGGTAGACAAAATGTGAGTCTCGGTTTCAGGTGATTAGGAGCCTAAAATTGCAACTTGAGAACTCAAAGACTTATAAAAGACAAGCCTTGGTGAATTACTGAGCATTGTAAGTGCAGTAGACCAAAGGGAATTCCTGAGGGAGGACGAGATTTGGAAAAAATAGGGCAAGGTAGAATGACGAGTGTGATTTCTGGCATAAAGGAAACGCAATGTCACAAGTTCAAGAAATTTGGGCATTCGACAGAAAATCATTGGGCAGAGATTTAGATACGGCTCAAGTAGTCCAAGAAGAAACTTTGTTTCAAAAATCATGGTGAGAAGTACTAAGATGAACCTGAATGGTACAACACTACCTTAAGAAAATATGCAATTAAGAGGATGAGAAATACGCTACGAGTAATTTGCGTTAACTCTTGTGGTCTTGTATCTTGATCAGAAGGTCCTATAACAATAGAATTTTACCATCCGTCTGTCTGACTGTCTCCTTCTAACGGGATGTGCGAAATAAAATTTGGACACGAACGCAATTTCAATTCAAGATATGTAGCCTGGCTGTTGCCTCACCAAAAAGTAAAGATAGTTGCATAAGTAAAGCTTACCTTTTCACATAGAGTCAGGCTTTCTACGATGAGCTGAGATAACCTACGGAGAATGTCTATATCAATATCTGGATGTTGCAGAAGGACCTCCTCTGACATGGCTTCCAAAATAAGTGAGCTGATGCTTGATGCCATTATTATAATCGATGAGTCACATGTTCCCTCTGGAAACCACATAAGAAATATTCAGAAACATGCAACTATGGTGGGAGGCTTGAGAAGCCAGAATACTGCAATACAAAAACAGTGTCCAAAAGCCAAAGTTCACTTTCACCACTAAGCTTCCACCTCAATGATTTGAGATTTGGAAAGGGTAATGAACCAATGAAAAAGAACACTGCATTACAGACCCCAATCAGAAAAACAATCAAAGTGTCCAAGGGAAGTCCTTATACGATGCCATAGTTTGTAACCTAAGAAACTTACCACCTTACAGTTAACACTCTTTACTTCCTTGTCTATTGCTCTAGTCAAGGGTTTCAGACAAACCCCAAGAAACAAATACATCCAAAATTCCACATCTTCCATAGTCATTATTTGACTTCCCTCTTAACAACCACTAGGCTTGGCATGGCTTGGTATTAGAAACTATTACTGACACTAGGCAGTGTGAATACAACACTCCGCAAAATGTCATTACACATATATGTCATTCATCATTTTCCTTACGTGTTAACTATAAGGGCTTGTTTGGGTGGGTGTAATGTAATCGCCATTACCACCAATCATTTTGCCCAAAGATAGAGGAGAGTGAGGGGTTTGATGGCAATCCTCATTACAATGTAATCAAATATTCATTGAGTTGGTAATCGCCATTACTCAGTAAAACCTATGTAATTGTGATTAAAATAATTTGACGTAATCAATACCTCTCTCCCGGCCCCCGTGTGACTCATTTATCTCCCTCTCCATTCTTACATTTTTGTACTACAATTGATTGCGATTGCATTACAATACATCCAAACAAACATAACGTAAATGTGCTCGATAGCACCTACGCTGCCTCACCTATTAGATATGTTAAAACCACAGATTTGTTATCCACCACTCTTATCAGATTCAACCAGTGTTTGGCTACAGTAAACCCACCCAAGCCAGGGCACATAATGGTTCACTGAACATGATATAATCCTTCAAAAGGAAAATAAGAGCAAGTCACGTAATAGAAACCTGTAACAGACATATTCTTGCATGCAGAATGCAGACAAACTGGACACACATCCATGCATATGCAAATTAGACAAAGATATGCAGTTACAGGCATACATATCTGCACATATATAAATACATTATTCAACTTTAAATACTCCCCTTCCATGACCATTAATCTAACTTGACATCCTTAAATTCTTGCAAGCAGTAAAGCAATGATGATCAATAAATGTATTTGTCAACCTTGACAAAATAAATGTAGAAAGGCAATGATGGTGAATAGAAGTTTACCCATCCAATATGCTAGCGCCTTCAATACAACAACCGCTGATTCATCCAGCTGGATCTGTATGTCTTCTCTCTGGGGAAATCAAAATCATCTAAGAAGCAGTAGTAAAAAAGTAGTCTAAAAGTAATGAAACAATATTAAATTAAATAAATATATAAAGGCTTGTTTGGTACGGCTTACAAGGTCATAAAACGGAGGAATGCTAATGAGTTTTATGTACAGTGAGCTAAAATGGTGCCAACTTCCATTTTATACACATTTATTGGACACTTTTGCTAAAAGTACACAAATTTATTACCATTCCTGAAACAAGCTTGGAATACACTTGGTATGTGATGGTTGAGATCCAATGCTAATAAATAAGTGTTTCATTACCTTCAACAAAAAGTTCAGGACTGTATCACATGCTAAAAACATACAGCCGCTATCCTCAACAAGAAGGGGATCTTGCTGAATTAATTGTACAAGACATTCCAGAACCTGTCAAAACCACAAAAAAAGATTGCATCAGAAACTGCTCTCTGAGATCATATATGCTAAAAAAGTTCCAACCATAATTTGATCCCAGTCACACATAACACCAGATTGGATAAGAAGACAATGAAAGCTATAAATGATATAATTGCTTCATTAAAATAAAGAATATATATCTCCCCTCATTATCTAATACGGAGTACTTATTATATTTCTACTTCGATCATAACTAGCCAAATGTTTTATTATTAGTTTAATATTATATCATCTATACTTTCTATTATCATTATGTTTCCAACTATGACTAGATTATACTGAATTCATTACCAAATCATTTTATTTCATAAATCGTTCAATGATTACATGCTAAGTGTCTTCCTACTAAAGAAGTTGGTTCAAAGTTTATAAATAGTAATAGTTTGGGGGCTCGGGCTATGTATGTATATTAATTCTTAAAGCTCAACTATCATAATTTACTTAATATCATTTTTTACTTTTTCGCCACCAGCCATTCTATGTTACATTAATCCTACTGTTCCGTGACCAGCCATAATCTACTTGAGATTAAAATACTTTCATTTCCGTCACGAGTCACATTATATAATTATAGTATTTCTAAATTTCCTTCACCATTCATAATTTACTCATTCAATTGATTTCTTTGATATTATTTTATTTCTCCTTCGTGGCTAAAAGTCACATTTGAGCAGCTTTTGTTCGGGGCTATTTTGAGCTGATTTTGGCCACTTATGGTGCATAGTCAAACGATATCAAACCTATATCATAAACATTATGGAAGTGCCCCTGATGGCTATGAGAGGTCTGTTCCAAATTGTGTGGAGTGCTTTATACATCCTGGCAACCATAACCCGTTAAGGCTGGCGTGTACTTTTAGCCGACTTGGAGCTTTTATCATAGGATTCTAGCTCTAGAATTCTGCCTAACACACACTATGAATCCTAGGAGCTCCCACAAATGTTTGAGCCATTGTTATTCCGGAATAATTTTAGACCACAGACCGTGGATCATATACTTCGGTTTGTCAAACTTTGACCACTATTTTGAAAGAAACCAAATGTTCTCAATGTTTTACCATGGGAAGCCTTGGAATGCCATTGTTGGATATGAGGGCCGGTTCCTCCGTTAAGGAAGTCTTTTAAACCCCTTCGGCATACGTCACCCTTTGAGGCTAGCGTGGGTTTTTGCTGATTTAGGACTTACCACAGATTTTTGGCTCTAATATTTTACGAAAACCCATAAAATTATCTCTAGAGGCTTTGATGTTAGCCATTTTTGTTCCGAGACCATTATAGGCCAAAAGCAGTGGATGTACATTTCGGTTTAGCCATTTCTTTCAAAGTAACCAGAAGTTTTCAAAACTCTTCTACGGAAAGCATTGGAGTGCCCTTGTCGGATATGAGGGTGGGTTCCTCTGTGAGAACGATGTTGGGCTAAAACCGTACACAACCGTTCTCAAACATTTACCATGTACACAATTGGAGTATCCTTGTTATGAATGATGGTTTGTCTGTTTGAGAGAGAGGGATCTTTGAGCCCTTCCAGCACAAGCCTCTTGTTAAGGTTAGCGTACGACTTTAGCGTGTTTTGGGACTTACCTTAGGTTTTTGGCTCTAAAAATTTGGTGAAACCTGTAATATGACCCCTAGAGACTTCTACAAAAATTTGAGTTGTTTTTGTTCCCGCGCCATTTTGGGCCAAATACTGTGGATTGTATACTTCGATTTTGGCCAGTTTTGATCCGTTTATTGAAATGTTCTCAAAAGTTCACCACGGGCATCTTCAGAGTATCCTTGTTGGATATGAGGGAAGGTTCATCGATTAGAGAATTTAATATTTCCTTCAATTAGTACACTGTCAAAGTGTCGGCCTAGGAAGAGCGTGGTTTCAAGTTTATATATATAGACATATAGTATTAGATTAGATTAGATTAGTGTAGAAAGCTGAAACGTTTTGGCATAAAGAACATTAAAGTAGTGAAACTAACAAACATATGATGGGACAGTGCACAACATCACAATTGTAGGGCTATATAACGTTACATGAAGTAGAAAAGAAACAATGTGAGACAAGGGGAAGCCAGCCCAAAGTTCCAATAGGTAGTCTGAGGAATAAATAAGCAACTATCATAGGACTACTGCATATTGAATATACGACCCCACAAGCCACAACCAACCTCGTAAGTTGTGTACATTCGACCCCTCATTACCTCGCCATCGACAAAAGCCTTTTAGAGAATAAGGTCATCTTGTTGTCGTAGGACTCTCTTATAACCCTCGCTCCATTTGTTTTAAATGGGATTCAGCCAATTGTACTTATAGTTCAATCATTATAGATATTGCTGGCTCGAGAAGATAAGAAAAAAGAATTGCCTACTCCTGACTGCATGTGCACCTATGATGATTTTTCAATTTAAAATATTAGCATCAGGCCTTAGGGGTGGAGACTTACAGTTTTATAAGTCCCAGAAGAAGCCAGAATCCGAACTCCTTCGATTGTCATTGTTGCTTGGCAGAGAAAGGGGAGCATGAAGCAGATAGAAAGGAAGGACCTGCAATGACAGGAATAAAAAAAACACGTGAATACGGGCTTCTAATTATATTCATTAAACTCCAAAATTTTCTTACTACGACACGTAACCTTGACTCATTTTCGCCTTCAACTGACAGCAAATAACTCAAAAGCTCCTTCACTTTCTCTTGGCATGCTAGAGGTGCCTCTGATAGGTAACTGAAAAACAAGATCAAGTTGCTTAAAATCTCAAAAAGTAGGGCTTAAGAGTAGCACTGTAATTCCAGAGCAAAGAGAAAGGTAATTGAACATACCTTCCAGCAACTCGCACAGAAGCAAGAAGATCATCTCCCTTGTTTTGTCCATGATCCTGCACGTGTTTTGCTAACTTTTGTCATGTATCAATTTATGACGTCAAAATAATAGTATTCCACCCATCATCTGTTCGTCCTTTGTTTTTAATGTTCACCAGGAAGCACCAACAGCAGAGTTCTATCACACTAAATATCATCAAAGCATGCAAACAATTTTTTCTGAGAGCAAATTCAATAGTAAGGACTGAGGATCAATAGTCACAATTATTTCAACAAACAAAAGTGAAACTAGAACATCACTTAGTCGATGGAGGGTATATATGTATTTTTTTTGGTTACAAGATGGAGGGTATATATTACCTTTGAATCCTGCAAATACTCAAGGACAACTTCTAGTGTCTTGTTAAGCCCAGATATCACCTTCGTCATGGTACCTTCACTAACAATCCCCCCAGCAATTCGACTAAATTAGATCAGTGAAAAGAAAGAAGAGGGTTTATACAGATGCAGAAGTAGAACAAGACTACACTTCAGGATAAGAAAAGAATTGCCGTAAGAGATGCTTTTCCAAATTTAAACCAGCTAAAAGCAAAGATCTGCAACAAAAAATTCCACAAAGTACAACCTTTAATGAAAAAGCCCAAAAACTTAAACCAGAGTGGGCGGGGTCCTTATGATATGGGCGCAGACAGCTGGAACCAATGAGGGGCGAATGAAATTTAAGGGAGTGGCAAAGGTTGATGTACAACAACATTATCCCAGAGCCTCAAAGCCTCCCGCCTATGGCAAGGTAAGGGACAATGTTTAAATAAAAAGAGTTATGGAGGTTGATTCAAAGAAAACAACCACAAGTCAACTTGATCCATGCTCGGAAGAACACTTAGAACAGCACCCCGAGTCACACCCCACCCCTATTTTTCTCTCTTTCCATCTTTATTATCAAGAGTTTGCAAAAGTTGCTCAGTTTTGCTAAAAGAGTAACCATTCACAGCACAAAGAGTTTAAGTTTCCAATTTTCCAGTTCACTGAATGTTATTGTGCCTGAACACAATAATATTAGGGTGCTATGAGTTGTAACAAATTTATGATGAAAACTTCAACTGCCTCTGCTAATCTGGTCTGGGCAAAAATTGATATATGATAAAAACTTCAACTGGCTCCGCTAATCTGGTCTGGGCAAGAATTGAAATATGGAACTATCCAAAAGTGAATTCCTATCATTGAGAGACTCATGTTCCACTTGAAACGTAAGGGGATATATTTAAGTTCCAACTACCAACAAGTCTTGCATGAGCACATTGAACAAGCAATGTAATGCTTCATCCCACAAAATGTGGCTTACGACTCGGGATGTAAAAGGTAGAATAATGACATCACGTCGAGTATTTTTTTCCAAAGTACTGCGAAAAGAGGGTCTGGGATTTCTAATAAATGCCCCTGAGAATTTAATAAATAGATGGAACGAACATTTGGTCCTTAAAACTACATGCATGATTTTTTTTTGTATTTTTAGCTAGTATTTCAATTCAAGCTCAACGCTCTCATCCAAGTGGCTCTTTGTTCGAACTTGTAAGGCCTGAACTCCCATTCCCTTCAACATAATTTTCCCACCACTTGAAAAACCACGTCAAATTATCAAAAAGCTCAAAACGCATTGACATGCACTGATTCAACTACTCTATACAAGTAAATAGAAACTAAAGCAGTCTTCAAAACCAATACAAGATGAGTGTATAAAGAATTAAAGATGACCTCCCAATTTCAAACTCCCACATAAATCTAACCCAGCAAGACAAGAAAGGTGTAAGGGACTCAAGTTTCTGAAGAATACACTACCACATAGACTTCAAAGTAAATAATCTATCTTTTAAAAGAAAAACATAAAGACTCTTCACATAAGATAACGCAAGAACTTTGAGAGGTTTTACTGTCTAATCATATGAAATTGACCCAGCATCAAGTCCAAGCCGAACAAATCTTACCTTCTTCTTGATCAAT
>JBBYHQ010013442.1:0-10710 GCA_038382645.1 Spergularia azorica | reverse complement strand
GGCTTTTAATTTTACCGTTTCTGTGAGAGCTCGCCACATCATCTCAAATGTTAGCCAATTAATAGATAAGTATAGATTCGGATTCGCTGTTGTACAGGTACGTTCCAAATATAGGTCCACCTATCGCTGTTGGTTGTGGGTGTTGATCCTCGTAGGAAAGCCATGGCTGATTTAATGGTGAAACCACAATTAGAAGACCATTCCAATATAGTGTGTCTTGAATGTTCTCGTCCTCGATCAATTCGAAAGCGGCGATTTTCTGGAGCTCTTCTTTGGGAAGTAGGTCCGAAAATTTTTCCCACTTCCATCCGTGGGAAACATCCCACATGTCACTAACAGTAGCTTCTAATTGCTAGGCAGGAATTTCTTGGAGAGCTTTGTCCGCAAGACAACCTTTTTCTACCCATGAGTGGTCCCAAAAGAGAGTTTTGCGACCGTGGGCGACTGATGTTGTGATTCCGTTTCGGATTGACTCGGCATTCTCCACAATTCCTGACCATAGAGAAGACATATTAGGTTGGGGAGTGAACATATTCAAATCACACCGACCTTGGCAATATTTAGCTCGAAGAACTGTCGACCATAGGGAGTGAGGATTTGTAAGAGTACGGTAACCCAATTTTGTCAGGAATGCGGCATTTGACTGTCTAGCAGACCTAATGCCTAGGCCACCCTCACTCCTCGGTTTTTGGATGACTTCCCATGAGAGGTGATGAACCTTTCGATGGTGCTCGTCCCCGCCCCACAAGAATCTACGTGTTTTACGATCTATGGCATCACAAGTAGTCCGTGGAATCTTTGCAGTTTGCATACTGTAAGTGGCGATATGGGACATGGTTGATTGGATAAGAGTAGCCCTACCCGCCATGGAAAGGTGCTTCGTTTGCCACCCTGCAAGTCTTCTATCGATTTTCTCCTCAATATGGCTGTAGGTACTCTTGGTTATACGCCCGTGAATGATAGGCATGCCTAGGTAAATGCCTAAATCTTCGGTGGGAGGTATACCCAAAGAATTGCTTATGCTGATTTTCTTCGCCTCACTCACATTATTTGAGAAGAAAATTTGTGATTTTACCTTGCTCACCTTTTCTCCAGAGGCGAGACAAAATTTGTCCAAAAATCCTGTATCACAAGGGCCTGTTGTTCCGAAGCTTCAGCGAACAATATAAGGTCATCCGCAAAAAATATATTCGAAATAGCCGGCCCTCTTCTACTAGCTCGGGTAGGTATCCAGCGACCTGCTTGTACTTGTTCATCAATTAATTGGTGAAACCTCTCCATACACATGACAAAGAGGTATGAGGAAAGCGGATCGCCTTGTCGAATCCCTCTGGAAGGTGTGAATTTCTCTGAAGCTTCGCCGTTCCATAGCACTCTCAATTTTGTCGAGGTAACGCATGTCATAATAACCTCAACTAATAGAGGAGGGAGCCTCATTTCGGTTAAGGTTTCTCTGATGAAGGACCATTTAAGACGATCGTAAGCCTTTTCTAGATCGATTTTGATCGCCATCGTGCCTTTTTGCCCTTGCTTCCTCCGCATTGTGTGGACCATTTCTTGTACCACCACGATATTATCTGTAATCTGTCTCCCTGGAACGAATCCGCTTTGGGTGGCCGAAATAAGTAATGGTAGCACCGGCTTGAGGCGATTTGCTAGCAGTTTGCTGATTATCTTGTAGGCTACGTTACATAACCCGATTGGCCGGAATTGTGAAACAACCTCAGGGTTTTAATTTTTTGGAATCAAAGCCAGAAAAGTGTCGTTTAGTCCATCGGGTAGGCCTTTTCCTTCAAGAGCTTGGAGGACGGTGTCATAAACCGAATCTTGAACCAGACTCCATTGTTTCTGGTAGAAAAGCGCTTGGAAACCGTCGGGGCCAGGGGCTTTCAAAGCTGCCATATTGTGGACGACTGCATCAATATCCGTTTTAGTAAAAGATTTAGTAAGGTCACCCCACATCTCGTTACTAAAATCCTGGAAGACGTCAGTCGGTAATAGAGTAGCTTCCCGAGATTCCTGATCATCCGTAAATAAATTACGGAAATACTCCACTACCATGTCTTTCACCAACGTTGGATCATCTACCCACTCGCCATCAGAGTTTTTAAGGGCGGTTACCCTGTTATTCCAACGACGGATAATAGTGCTCAATTGAAAGAAAGAGGTGTTGCGCTCTCCATCTCGAATGAAATCGAGCCTGGATTTCTGATACCAGTATAGTTCCTCTTGCTCTAATATGTCATCCAATTCCTTCCGAAGTTTGGATTCAAGTTTAATTAGTCCCCCATCTCTGGAGTGGGCCAATTTGCGTTGACAACTTTCAATTCTTGCCTTTAAGTGATTTTTGCGCTTGAAGATATTTTGGAAGACCGATTGATTCCAATCTTGGAGCCTCAGGGAGAGACTTTTTAATTGAGGAACAAGGGACGTGCGGGAATTCCAATTTTCTTCGACACAGGTGTTGAATGTCTCATGTGTGAGCCAAGCAGCCTGAAAACGGAAAGGTCTGGCAGCTGAGTTTAATGGAGCAAATCCGTTGGGGGAGAAAAAGAGAGGGCAATGATCCGATTGAATCGCTGGAAGATGTCGGACTGTGGCGTCTTCAAATCGAATTCTCCAATCACTGTTGCACAAGACTCTGTCGAGTCGTGCACTTTTGCGAGTCTCAGGAGAATTACCTCTGGCCCAAGTGTGGTCGGGGCCCCTAAAGCTGAGTTCGAGGAGTTCATTGTTCTCTATCCAATGTTGAAAGCATTGCATCTACGCACCATGTCTTGGCCACCCCTGCTTCTTTCGGAGATGAATCGAGTTTCATTAAAATCGCCCGCAAGTACCCATGGTTTATTGTTGCGAGAGGCAAAATCTTCAAGTTCTCTCCACAATTCTGAGCGTTTGTGAGGATCTGGACTAGCGTAAATTGCGCTGAAAAACCACGGTATGTCGCCGACCCTGGTATCGTAATATGTTGTGGGTGGCTGTGAATGGGGTCAACCGTGACAATTTCGGGCTTCCAGTAAATCCAAATCCCTCCACTAAAGCCCTCCGTATCCACACGGTATGACCCTGGTAATTCAAGATTTTGGAGAGCTTTTCAGCATGCTCACCATTCATATGTGTCTCCACGAGAGCAAGCACCGTAGGTTTATATTGACGAGTGATGTCCTTCAAAGCAGCAATTTTGGCAGATTTTGTTGTTCCTTGTACATTCCATACCATAAAGGTGATGGATGGGGTGTTCGGGGCTAATCTAGGATATCGATCAACCATTAAAACTGGTACAGAGGAGACAGATGTCATATAGGCTTGCTTAAGCAACGTTAAAACCTTGTTACTTTTGTACGGCACTGATAGTGTCACTATCATATCCGGGGCTTGAGGAGCCGTTTCCTTGATTGTGTCGAATGTCACTGCCATCTGGTGGGATTCCGGTATCATCACCCCCATATAAGGTTCGTCCATCTCCTTCCCCACACACACTATTTTCTCCGGTGGGATGATTTTTATTAGTGGTGGTGGGAACGGAGGAGATTGGAGGAATGAACGTGGGAGAGACATGGGTATAGATTGATTGGGAGCTTGTGAGTGGAATGTTGGCTGCTTCAGTGGTGGCTTGTGATGGCTTAGTACTAGGTGAGAGAGCATTCTCCTTGCCAATTGAGGGTGTACCAATTTGGGATGCTGAAACGTTGACAGGTGTGGACGTATTTTGGATTATGGTATTATTACCCAACGCTTGCTTGGAGGATGGCTTTTTTAGCATCTTCAGGGATTGTGAGCTGGATTTTTGCTTTGATTGTGAAAAACTTGCCTTAGATATATTGATACCTGCATTAAAAATTAAAATTAATATCCCGGAGAGAAACTGTCGTGAGAGGATTTGAGGGAATTTTTGACTTGCTAAAATCCTTGGGTAAGGAAATATAATCCAAATTTGGCGTGATCTTCTCCAAAGTTACCAAATTTACGTTATTCTGCTTCGGATTTTCTTCCTGTAATAGGCTAAACCTTGATCCTTGCCCTTGATTCAGATACTTGCCTGGAATAGCATTCTGTCGCTGGGGTGCGGGAGTTGTTGCCGGAGCAGCAGGGCCGAACTTGGAGGCTGCCGGAGCTTTCTTTCTGGGCGGTTTTTTAACAACCATCCAAGAACCAAAATCGTTCAAGTTTTCGGGTTGAGCTTCAGGAATCTTGCTGGTTGGCCCTTCCATATCAGCATCTAATTGCATCTTGAATCGGTTCTTGGAAAACAGGGCATTCAGCGTCTTTGTGACCCAATTTACCTCACTTATAACAAATCATCTTCAGACCTTCATATTGGATTCTCCAGATTTTTCCATTGAACCAGAATTTGGAAAGGAGTGGCTTGGAAAGATCAATCTCCACACTTAATCTCGTAAATTGACCTCTCTCGGCTGTCGTAGTAGTGCGGTCGATTCTAAGGACTTTTCCTATTTTTGAGCCAACTTTGAGGAGAAAGTCTGCATTGAAGTACTCAACTGGAAGATTGGGAATACGAACCCAGGCCGTGAGGACCTTAATTTGATCTGTATCCGCAACAAAATTGGGGATCCATTAGCGGATGGTAAGATAATGGTCGTCGATCATCCACGGTCCCTGTAACAGGACATGATTGTAGTCCTCTAAAACAGAGAATCTGGAAACATAGTAGTTGCAACCGACGTCCGTGAGGACGATTTTGCCTTTGAGAGCCCATTTGGTTTTCAGCTTTTTCATTAATGAAATGTATCCAATAGATTTGTCCAACATTTTGATGATTAAGGAGTACCTCCAAGGCATTCTCAATTTGCGTTTTTCTTCCTTTGTCAACAAAATAATTGGACACCTTTCTTGATTGAGATCTTCTTCGGGGGGCATATCATCATCGGAATCTTCATCCAAACCCGCAAAGGGATTGATTGGGGTGATTACCGGTATTGTTGGGGAATGACCAATCTCTTGATCCGTAAATCCCTGCAGTTTCTCCTTGTATGACAAGGCGGGTGGATTTTGGGATGAATCTTGGGGTGACGCCTGAGTAATAGGATGAATATCCTCTAGACCTTGAGATGAATCATTCAAGAAGTTGGTCAAATGGATTGTCTTGCGTTTAGTTTTGTGTTGAATCGATTGTACAGGGGGTTGGATGTTTGGATTTGTGGGATTATCAGGCTCCTCCATAATGGAGTGTGAACAAGCGGGATTTGGAATGCAAATTGGAGAGAATTTTCTCTCACTAGATTTTAAATGTAACCGCAAAGATTCTTAATTCATGTCAATTATGAATTCCTAGTAAAGAGCTATATATGAATAGGAGAACAGACTAGGAGCAATAATCACGCAATCACGCTTGCATGATTCAGTTGGAACAAAACATTAGTCAATACTAGAGTCATACCTAGTTTTTCATAGAAGAACATCATCGAAGAGCTAACCTCGACATCAAATTGACAAAGCAAACAGTGCATACATTTAGTCTGCATTCCAAGAGCCTCTCAATAACTAAATATAATAATGCAAGTTTATCGTAACTACTACGGAGTACTAACCAGTGCATATATATTTAAAAGTTAAAACAAATATCAGGAATGTAACATTATAAAAAGGATACTCAAAATGAAAAATAATTTACGACAATTCTTTGAGGCGAGAAAATAATAGAGTGTATATATACGTTCAAAATTAATCCACTAGGCATAATATAATGAATGAAGACTTAATTAAGTGTTCTCAAACGATGTGACGTATTGCGACATCAATTCCGGTGGAATTCGTAATAGTAATCCATATTGCGACGTCGATCAGCATCATAGCAATTAATAAACTCCAATCGCAAAATGTTAGGACTTCCTTTTAATATGACATGAATAATATCTCTAGTGACACTTTCACAACCTGTAACTGTCAGGAACTTGAGCGAACTCCATGACACAGCCTTAGGAGGAGGCTTCAAATGGCAGCCCTTCAAATCCAACACTTCGACAAAATCGTTGTCGTAAAACGAGGGAGGCAAATAGTACTTGTAATTAGCTATGGTTAGGTCGAGTTCGAGCACTTTGGCACGCATCATGGTTGCATACCGAAGCCAAGTGTTAGCCGTCGTCCGCCCGTTGGCGCGGTAGTACCAGAAGCCGAACTTGAGAAAGAATTTATTGAGGGTTTTCGTTCTGTGAAGCATCAAAACAGTTGCGATGAAATCCACGAAGTAAGTTGATTTTTCAAGGGTTCCGTTGTAATGGAAGATCAAGGAAGGAAGGGAGGGAGAACCAAAGGTTAAGCCAGCGTTTCGAGAGGAGTGATGTTGAAGTTATTACTTGTTTGGTTTGCAAGAAAGAAAGAATGTTGAGGAGAACTTCATCTGGTAAGCTGCTTATTCGATCTACAAGTTGTGAGCTATTTTCTTCTTTCGTCATCGCCATCAATGCCCCTATTTTTCTTTTAATTTTTTTTTCAATAATAATCATTTGTGTTTCTGGGGCCATATCATGGTGACTTTCGACTCTCTTAAAACAATTAGTTATATAGTTTGTGAACATACCAAAAAATTAAAATGAAGGTAGAATTTTAGTTAGAGTAGAGTGGGGGATCAGTTAAGAATTTAGGATTAGGATTCGGATGAGGAAACGTAAGTCCTGTCTGATTCGTCTTGGAATATTTTGATGCATGATATATGAGACAAATAAAGCTCCTCTTACACAAAGAATTGTCTTGCAATACGCTTAGATCTCAAACAACTCCCGTAAATATGTTACTCTAAACGCACCATTATTGTAGAGTCCACCTCGTCTCTACATTCCGATCAGAGTCCTCCTCGTCTACACATTCAGATCTTGTGACAAAACTAAACACGACTAAGAGATCACCTTAATTGACGGTCCACATCATTTTGGAAATAAGACTTATTTGATTGTTGTTGTTGTTGTTGTTGTTGTTGTTGTTGTTGTAGTACATAACTCTAGATGGACAAACAGACTAGGAGCAACCAAGCCTGATTCATCTTGAAGGATCAATCATGCAAATAAACCATTCAATCTCAGCACAGAGACATTTCGGCCGGAATTCTTAGTAATTCATTGGCAACAAGTCATAGATTTACTTGAAACCATTAGTCAATAGACGAGGCACACTGCATATAGAATGTCTTCGTAGACGAACATGATTTTGCAGAACTAATCTCGAGAGTCGAGATTCTCGACATTGAATCTATAGAGCAAAAACACCAGATCGATAACTAGGTTCAGCAATCTATATTATTCTGCATTCCAATAAGAGCCTCTCAATAAGTAAGAAATTAACGCAAGTTTATCATACTAAAACACTACGTACATTTAAGGTCCACACATAATAATCAAGGTAAAGTTAGCTTATATTCGGGCAAGTAATAATATACATTGTCATAACTCATAAGCATAATAAAGGGGCATAAAACATTATGTGGCATTGAAAAAAAAAAAAGAACCCTTAAATGTGAAGTTGAGAAAACTGAGTTTGGTGCAAAATCTGTACCATAGACTCGTCTTGCAGCTTTACAATAACAGCCTGAACCGAGAACTTAGCTTCCACCTCATTTATCTATTTATGAGAACTTCCTTACAGGTGAAGTTACTCAAAATCTCAGCTATAAATCTAGTAGACTTTTCAGAGAATCGGTTTTCCGGATAATTACCTCCTTATATCGATCTGCAAGAGGACATAAGCTCTTATACTTTCTAACTCTTTAAAACAGGCCACCGGATGAGATACCAGCTGAAATTTAGGTGAAGTACACTCCACTATAACGGTTTTGTGTTAGCAAGAATCTGTTGGCAAGCTCACATTTACCATTCTGGTAAGGTAAACTATTACCAAAATCGCATGCCATCCACATAAAAGCATATGATATAACAGAGTTTGATACAATTTTTCTGAATGCACACAAGAATCAAAAATTAAACCAAAAAAGTAATATTATAAAGGATACGTAAAATGAGAAAGTTATGGCAATTCTTCCGGGCGAGAAAATAATAGAGTGCATACATTTTAAATTAAGTCATTAGGCATAATAATGAATGAAGATTTACGTACAGACACACTAGAAATTACATACTCTCATATCAATTTCTGTGGAACTCGTAATGGTAGTCCATATTGCGACGTCGATCAGCATCATAACAATTAATAAACTCCAATCGCAAAATCTTAGGACTTCATTTTAATATGACACGAATAATATATCTAGTGATACTTTCACAACCTGTAATTGTGAGGAACTTGAGAGAACTCCACGACACAGCCTTAGGAGGGTTCAAATGGCAACCCTTCAAATCCAACACTTCGACAAAATTGTTGTTGTAAAACGAGGGAGGCAAATAGTACTTGTAATTAGCTACGGTTAGGTCGAATTCTAGCTCTTTGACACGCATCATCTTTGCGTACTGAAGCCAAGTGTTAGCGGTTGTCCGCCCATTGCTACGGTAGTACCAGAAGCCGAACTTGAGAGAGAATTTATTGAGGGTAGTTTTCTGTGTGTAGAGCATCAAAACGCTTGCGATGAAATCCACGAAGTAAGGTGATCTGTCAATGTTTCCGTCGTAATGGAACATCAAGGAAGAGAGGGACAACCAGAGGTTTTGCCAGCGTTTCGAGAGGAGTGATGTTGAAGTTATTACTTGTTTGGTTTGCAACAAAGAAAGAATGTTGAGGAGAATTTCATCTGGTAAGTTGCTGATTCGATCTACACTTTCTGAGCTTTTTTCTTTCGTCATCGCCATCAATGGCGCTATTATTGTTGGTTCAATAAGCTTGTGTGTTTCTAGGGTCGTGGCTATTGATCGTTCCTTCCTAAACCATTAGTTTTATATAAGTTGTGAAAATACCAAAAAAAAAAAAATCAAGATCGAGGTAGAATTTTAGTTAGGGTAGGGTAGAGGGCTACTTAATTAAGAAATTATTAGGATTAGGATTAGGGTTCGGACGAGCTGAGGAAACTTAAGTCCTGTCTGATTCGTCTTGGAAACTTATGATGCATGAGACAAACCTCCTCTTTAATTACACACGGAATGAAGAATTGGTCTAATGCTTAGATATCAAACAACTCCTGTAAATATGTTACTCTAAACGCATGATTGTAGCACGTCTACACATTGCCATCTTGTGAAAAAATAAACTAGAAACGACTAAGAGATTACCTAATTTAAGGTCCAGTCTGAATCTAATCAAAGCATCGGGTACATACGGGGAAGTAATTACTACTTGTAGTAGTACATGACCTGGATGGACAAACTAAATCATTTTGGGAATAAGACTTACTTGATTATAGTCGTTGTTGTCGTTTTTATTTTTTTTTATTTTTCTTTTTGGTGCATAACTCTAGATGGACAAACAGACTAGGAGAGTAGGAGCAACCTAGACTGATTCCAACGTTCAATCATACAAACTTAGAGACATTCCTCGAATTCTTAGTTATTGATTGACAAGTCCAAGTTTTACTTGAACGACATTATTAGGCATGCTGCATACACAATGTCATAGAAGAAGATGATAATTGCAGAAATAATCTCGACATCGGATCTACAAAGCAAACACACAAGATAACTAGGTTCAGCAATCTATAATCTGCATTCCATCGTCCAAGAGCCTCTCAATGTAATTCAAGTTTATCATAATTACCACTACTAACTAGTGCATGCATTCAAAACTACTTCAGATATATTACATGAAAAAGGATACTTAGAATGAGATACGGCAAATTTTTTATTGCAACACAAAAAGAGGTTAAATATAAAGTAACTCTTTAGGCGTAATCAAAGAGGATCTAAGTGGTCTCATGCAATGAGACGACAGTCTAATTCCGCTCGAACTCGTAATGGTAGTCCATATGGCGACGTCGATCAGCATCATAGCAATCAATTAACTCCAACCGCAAAATATTAGGGCTTCCTCTCAATATGACATGAATAATATCTCTTGTAATACTTTCACAACTTCTAATTCTGAGGTACTTAAGGGAATTCCACGACACAGTCTTAGGAGGAGGCTTAAAATGACAGCCTTTCAAATCCAACACTTCGAAAAAGTCGTTGTCGTAAAACGAGGGAGGTAAGTAGTACTTGTTATTAGCTGAGGTCAGGTCCAATTCGAGCTCTCTGACACACTTGATGGTTGCATACCGGAGCCAAGTATTAACTGTTTTGTGCCCGTTGACGCGGTTGCACCAGAATTCGAATTTGACAGAGAATTTACGGAGGGTTAACGGTTTGTAGAGCATTAAAACGGTTGATATGAAGTCAGTGTACCAAGGCGATCTTTCAAGGTTTCCGTTGTAATGGAAGATCAAGGAAGGGAGGGATAACCAGAGGTTTTGCCAGCGTTTCGAGAGGAGTGATGTTGAAGTTATTACTTGTTTGGTTTGCAGGAAAGAAAGAATGTGCAGGAGAATTTTATCTGGTAAGCTGCTGAGTCGATCTTCAACTTCTAAGCTATTTTCTTTCTCGATCGCCATCAATGTTTTGGTAAAAAACTACTCGTCTATTGAATCAGATTGATTGGTGGATATATCTATTTGACCGTGCTATTATCCTACGAACTGTTGATGTTAATTGAGTTGAGTTATTCATGAAATGATGGTAAATGAAAAAGTAAATCACAACAAAGGCACAAAGAATTTTTGTACGTGGAAAACCCTCAATGTGAAGGAAAAACCACGGGGGGAAGTCTGTGTCCCGCCAAGGA